>VWZK01006483.1:219365-231240 GCA_013396935.1 Baryphthengus martii | reverse complement strand
GTGCGGGGCTTGCGATGGGGCGTTCCCCTCCCATCCCCGGTGCGCGGCTGGCCGCAGGTGGCCTTCAGACTCGCTGCTTTTCGTCGCCTGCTCTCTGAAATCGGCTGCTTGCCTTGTGATTTCTAGTTACGAATAATGTAGCCGGGCTTCCCTCCAGCAGCCTGAATTGTCCACTCTTTTTCGGCGAGGTAGTTGGTGTATCAGAATAAAAACTTGTCTCCTAAACCGAAGAAACACTCGATGCCACTCGGCTGCACACCCTCCCTCTGGGCAAGGGTTGACTGTACTGTTAGAAGAGAGCATACCTTGCAAATGGAGCTGGTTTTAACAAATTAACATCACAATTTGTTGAAAGTTGAGTAATAAAGTCAACAGAACTGCTGTTTGTTTCTATAGAAGCTAACACCTTGACTGGGATTGTACTAGTCTTTGATGGTTTTTTTGATATTTTTTTTTTCCTTGACTGGGATCTGCTACTTTTGCAGCCTGTTCTCACTTATTTTCAGGAAACTGGAAATTTAGAAGACCAGATTGGAATTTTTTAGTATGTGAAGAATGCTGGCAGTCACATAATGGCACAGAAGACTTCTAGAACCTAGTTCACTGAATTATAATTCGTTTCTGAGGCAGTGTAATCATAAACCTTAGAAATCTCGGTTTGAGCCTCTGCTATCTGATCAAAAGAATTTTGCAACTGCCCATCATCCCTTCCCCTTCTCTAGCTCTTTCTCCAGTACAGCCAAAAGGAGCTAATCCAGGAATCAGCTGATGTAGCTGCTCGCAGCCCAGAGATTTGGAGAGTTTGTCAAGTTTGGGTTTTTTTAATACACTGTCATTTTTTTTCAATACAGTATCACTACCATCAGGAAATGTAGAGAGAACAAATAGTTGATGGGTTGTAGGTTTCTTAGACACCGTTTGTCCCGTATGTTCTGTTCTCAAGAGACAGGGATACTCAAATGAATTCAAGACTACAAATAAGTAATTTAGCTTCTGAATTCTAACAGGTTTGTGGAAATACACAAGATATGGAATAGGACTCATTCTGTTTAAACGCACAGTAGCTGTGCTTTTGAAAATTAGTAGAGCTATGAGTAACCTTTATTTTTTTTCTCCCCCTATTAGGACAGAGTTAAAGAGTTTGGATTATTTAGTTCTGCATTTCATTGTACCAAAGCTTGTTAGCTTTGTTCTTTTTCTTGCCTTTTTTTTTTTAAAAAAAATCAGTCTTGTAAGTTTACCTGAAAACATTTCTGTTGTTTATTGCAGACAGAGATTCACCTAATCTGTCTCGACCTCAAGGCATTTTATCAGAATCACTTGCGTGTTTTGATAATCACCTGAAAAAAACTTGCATCTCAATTTGATTATTTTTTCCAGACAAAAAAGAAAATATTTGGCTTTGACAGTCATTCCTCTTTTCCATTGAAGATGGGCCGTGTGGCCTCCCGCACTAGGTCTTGTTGCATCCTTGGGAATGTTTTCAAGAATTTTTGGTAGGATTTGGGAAGCTCCAGTTATTTATGTTTGCTCTTGGGATCAAGATCTAGTTCTCCAAAGTGTTTACATTTCCAAATGTTCCAAACTTGTTCAGTGCAGTTCTCTTGTGAGCTAGGCAGGAGGAAGAGGTTTCCATTACTCTCTTCCTTCCACCCTTCACACACAAACTTGAGAAGTTAATGGGTTATGGAAAAGATGGGTTAGATAAAAGACCGGGAAAGAGCTGGAAAAGCCCAAAGAGGCCACACGTCTCTTAGGGCTCAGCAGTCTGCTGCTTGTATTTCCAAGCAATCCTTTTCTGTAACATGATTTACATTATGACAGAACCCACTTTAGCCATTGCCTATGGCTGTGCCAATGCAAACACTCGGCACAAGCAAAAATGGGAAAAAAAGAAAATCTGTTCCACTGGAACTTGCACTTAGAGCCAGAATAAACTCGAGTAGTGCAAATGTCAGCTTTTGTTCACACCAAGAGCTTATCCTGCTGTCTGAAATGGCAACTAAACTTTAAGTGTAGATGAGAGGACACAAAACTCAAGTATTCAGCTGACAGTGTTGTTCTTCCGACAGGAGTTTGCACCACTGTGGAAGTTCCAGTGCACTGTCAGAAGCCCCTACTTCTCAAACAAGGATGCGAGGCTGCATCTTACTGATTGACTTTTGGAGTACCAGTGAGTGGTAATGCATTAAATACCTGTCCAGTTATGCATTTCTTAGAAGATAATTGTGCAGCTAACAGAGTTTGATGTTCCTGTAATTATCTGAAATGACTCCAAGAATTGCTTTCTGGTAGCAGAACTACTCATTCATACAACTCCTGTTTTTTAAGAATTTCAAAATAAAAGATTTTTTTCCCCCTAAGTCCTCTGGATTGTCTTGAGTCTGTTGGATGACAACATCCGATACTGAAACGTGACTTAAAAATTCACATTTACCAAGTGATGACAAAAATCAAGAACTAAACTAGATTTTCTTTCTTTACAAGATGGACTTCTGTCTTGGTCTTGTGTTGCACAGCTTCTCAGTGTATAGATGGTGCTATTTTCAGGCCTACTGATGGACCAGCAGCTTCCTTAGGAAGGTGCAGCTATAAATACACCAGCACCCAACCAGCAGAACCAGTTCCTTGCTGGTACACTTGTCTATGTGAGAGTGTTTGGCAGCTTGGAAATGCCATATAAAAGAACTCCTGTGGGATTGTCGCCGTCGTGTCTGAAATGGTTTTTGATGAGAGTCAGCATTTCGTGAAGTTTTCAGACTTGTAGAAGTGCATGGATTAAAAGAGACCTCTGGAGGTTCTCTCATCCAGCCTTCTGCTCCACAAATGTACAGTCCAGTAGATCAGGAACTTTCCCATTGGCAACCCCTGAGAAATGGGCACTGGGACAGACATTCCCTACCGCTCACTAAGCTTGGCAGCTGCAGACCTGGTGGCTTCCACTGAACACTGTTAGTCCTAAAGGGAGGGCACCTGCCAGAGATGGGAGGACTGGAAGGGACTTTGCTCTGTGAGCAGGGCAAGCAGATGCTGGCAGGTGTGCGGCAGGCAGCGGTGCTTCTAGATTATTCCCAAGGCTGAGCAGAAGTTCCTATAGTGAGCAGCATAGTACACTGCAAAGAAAGACATTTTATGGGGCGCACTCAGGTCGGGGACGAGACCCTGAGCAGAAGCAAAGGCTTCAGGCAGCTAAGGAGAGCCCCAGTACACGCTTTCCAAGCGGTTAACTCCAGATGTCAACAGAGATGACATCAGGCTGGCAGCATAAGATTGTATTTTGCAGCGGAAGAAATGAGGCCAGCACTCCCGGAAATGTCAACAAGAACGCTGTGCAGAAAACCGCAGCTTCTAGATTATTCCCAAGGCTGAGCAGAAGTTCCCATAGCGAGCAGCAGAGTACACTGCAAAGAAACATTTCATTTCTAGCACCTTGTGCCACAAACTGAAGCAAAGCAGGTCCCTCACTGCAAGAGTAGTTTGGGGATGGGAATGTCAGGCTTTTAAACCACATCCATGTGCTTTGCACCACAAGTACCAGCAGCGATTTCATGTTACGGCTGGAAATGAGACAGTTCCAGCCGAGGAGGACTCTGCTGGCAGCCATTTGCTTTCTGCTGTCCTGGGCTACGTCTTGTTCTGTTCATATCCCTGGTTGCCATCGCCTGATCTTTTTTATACATTGCTTATGTATGACACCTGAAACTTCATCTTGATGCCAGGTATTAAGTGTTTATAATCTATTTTGTAACTGGTACCTGGCTGTCAAGTGAAGAGGTTGCCATAATAGAGAAATCATTTCTCTTGTGCACAAAATGATGCTGGTCTTTAAGAAGTATTGTTTAAGGCCACAAAAGAGATGGTAGCTTAGTAAGGTTCAGAGCTCATGAAAACTTGTTTCCCATGGATTTTTTCTTACAGTGGGTTCTTCAGTGCCTAATAGTGCACACATCATTTCTCTCTTCTCTGTGGATTCTCGAGCGACTACAGGAGGTTGAGCTCTGCTGTGGTCTTTCCCTTAGCTGCAGTATTAATTGCTACTCCTGCATCTCTCTGATGCTTGGGTCAATTAAGCTAACAGAGACCTCTGAGATTAGAAACTCGTGTCAAAATTTGGCCAAAAATGATTGAAGATATTCAGAAGTTAATAAGGTGAGCTAGAGACTTTGACATACAGCCTGCTTATATAACACTTGCTACACCCAGACAGAAATATATCTATCAGGCAATACTGCAAGTTCCTGATCTCCCTCTTTTTTTTGTCTGAGCTGCTCAGCACTTCCTCTCCCCAGCTCTGCAGTGAAGGACTCCAGGGACAGAAATTAGGATTCTGTAGCTGTTTCTTCTTCCTTCAGTATAAAGTGAAGGTTACTTTCTTCTGTTTAGGAGAGTTAGCACGATATGTCTGGGATCAAGGTGAGGTCTCTGCCAAGTACTTAGTAGTGTTTGTAGATCCACCAGTACCTGTCAGACTGAGATTTTGTTTTGACAGATCCCTCACCTGACATTGCTCATCACCCTTGTTGTAGCCCCTTATTTACATCCTTCTCTTCCAGCTCCCACAGAGACACTTGTGAACACCTCTTCCTCTTCACTCAACCATAAAATTTATGTGATGGCTTCTGTATGCATAGACCAGACCTGTCCACTGACAAATGCAGCTGAGCATGACCAGAGGAGCTCACCAGGTATCCCAGGCACTGTGCAGGAGCTGAACATCCTGGGAACAAAGGCTATGGGCAGCCACCTTGTGCCTCCATACCTGGAAGGCAGGATGGGCAGAGCTCGAGAGCACAGTGCGCGTGGTGGGTGTATCTATAAAGCTTTGTGTTGGCTATGTCACCTGGGTAGGTGTTCTTGTGCAGGCAGCTGAAAAGCAGAGTTGTGCTTATCTACATCAGAGCAGCTTCCTGTAAGCTCCTGGTAAGGAAGGACACAATTTGCTTGAATTTTAGCAACGTTAAAGGTGGGCATGTGGCCCTAGCAGGTTGTCTGGATTCCCTGTGGAGTGGTCTTTTTCTGCTCCTGTCTGCAGGGTGCCAAGGGAGTCTGGATGATTAACTGGGACAAAAAAAGGGGGCCTATTTCTCTGTTGGTTCCATTTGATTGGGTTAGATACTCTTGCTTTAACTGTATTTACCTTCAAAAGTGGCAATCTTGGAAAAAAAAAATCATCTTTATGAATCTTGATGGTGAACTACACTCACAGCAATAGTTCTGTATGGCCTTGTTTCATGTACTGCCTTCTAAACTCATTGCAGACTACATTTGTTTCTGGCAGGGAAAGGAGTAGAGACCTTCCAGGGCGGAAACAAGTAAATTATTCCCTGGACTCCAATAGGGCAAGGGTTTACCCCTCTGTGTAGTAGCCTATTTTATAGCTGCTGTTCCTCTGCCTTCAATTAGCCACCTATCATGGACAGCTATTTATGATATAGAAAGAAAAGTAGATAGTTCTTGCATTTGATTTTAATTCCACTGGAAAAATTATTAAAGTTCAAAAAATTCAAGAGGAATCAACTGTAGCATAAAGTAGCAGGTGCTGAGTGCCCAAGTATCCAGTGTTGCATTTTGAGGGGAGCTGTTGGCCAGCTGTAAGTGTGCCTCGTGGACTGAGAGCAGCCACAGCTGCCCCAGCGGTTGTGCTGCACTTCAGGAGCACAGGTTTCTGTTTGGTTTCAGCCCAAAGGAGGTCAGGCTGTGTGCTCTTGGGTTCCTCCACAGCGTGAACCAAAAGGGCGGTGAGAGGGAGATGAATTTTGAGCCCAAACTGCTATTTGGACAACATCACAGGCACACAGAGCGAAAGCTGAGCTGCTTGTGAAACCACTCTGAAGCAGTGTCTGCTTTACAGCTGGCATTTTAAGCAAAGCAGAGGCTGTGCTGTAATAAACAGTGGCTGGCTGAGAGAAATGTGGCCTGTGCAGAATGAGTATACACAGAGGCTGCAAATTCACCATCCCATCTGAAATAGTTCTTCCACATTTCAGCAGCCAGAGGCTCCTGTCGCAGGCATCCAGGCATGGTTTTGAACGTAGCTCTCCAGGAGTGAAAATATTCTCATCTCTTAGACCACTCCGTTCCCTTTAAATGATGGGCTTTGCTTTCAGGAAAGATCTCACCATTCTGCTAAAAAGCATGTGAGCTTTTTCTTTCTTTGTTTTTCCTCCCGTAAATCCCTAAGGACAAGTACATAGAACAGGATGGCTGGTTGTCAACCATTCCTCCATGTCCCTGTAGTATATTCCCAAGCTGAGAACATAATTGCAGTGGGTCATCACAACCAGTCACAGAAGTGATTAAATGCCAAAAAAAATAGATGTTGACTTCATGTGAAGAGAGACAGCTCTAACAGATGAGAGTCCCCTGACATAAAGGTTTAGGATTTTTATGGTGATGGATCTTCAGTGCTGAAAGGGAGGAAAAAAAAGTGCCACGGCGAGTGGTCAATATGAGCTGCAGTACGCAGAGATCTGTGTTGGGAACTACTTCAGTAGTTAACATTTAGCTTCAGTGAAACTAATGGAGGAAAGAAAATACAAATAAATAGTCTGGGTGGGTTTTTTCCATTGCAGTGTAAGAGGAAAGGGACACAGTTACCTGATGGATGAACATTTGATTGTAACACTTGTCTGTTGTATATGCCTGCCTCTGTGTTGGTGCCTATATATGTGTAGATCAGTAGGTAGTTAGCGTGAAACTGCCAGCAGATCTGGAAAGACAGGCTTCCTTGCTACTAAAGGAACAGAATGGTAGTTTCACTTGCAATGAATATGGTGACTGCTATGAACTGAGATGATCTTCGGTGGTTTTAAGTTTATCAGGCTTTGTTTATTTGGCCTGACATATTTAATACTGCATATCTGCCTGTGCCTAATTTTTAACAGAAGGGTGAATTAAAAGGTTTAGCTATTGCAAAGGGCGAAGATAGAAAGAGATGGCCCTAAATCATCTTTGAAAACTGTAACGCCACTGAAGTCTGAAGGAGACCAGTCAGTATATTATTGCTTTCAGGAAACTTCAAAGTTCACCTTAATTTGGGTTATAAACATGAGGCAAAAGAAAAATTGAACTAAACATGCCAGGTAAAAACTTGTTAGCATTTGACAGAGCTGTTCACTCAGGGTTGCCTCCCTACACTTGTACTTTTCCCCGTACAGCTTGTACAAGCTACCTAGACCCAGCAAGCTTTGCCTAAAGCTTTCTGTGTTGTGCTATCTTGCAGCTGGAAGGGGAGGAGGCAGTGAACCCTCCAGCCCCTCGGCTGCACCTCTGGACAGAGTGCCTGCTGGAGGGAGCTGGCCTCGAGTGGGAAATGTCTTCTGGTCTCATCTACCTTTTGCACTGCAAAGTCAAGAGCTCAAGTGTGTTGTTTTGGGATATCCCATTTAGAAATGCTGTACATTTTTAATGCACAAAGTACAGGTCTTTGCTTGAAGAATGTGCAAAAGTTTATAGTATGTAAGGCACTGGGGTGGGAGTTCAGATAGGCTTCGGTCATAGCAACAGGTGAATTTATTGTTAAATGCATGTCCATTTGGCTTGCTATTTCCTAGGATTTATTCTGCTGCTCTGATAAACCATGATTTAAAACATGCCAATAGCCCCTTCTCCTGCACTGAAACACATCACTCCAAGTAGAAAGCACTGTTCTTTTTATCTGTCTCCCCAGACGAGAGATAGAAGAGCTGAGAAGTACAGGGCTCAGCCCACAAAGACCAACTCACAGGCTGTCAAAAGAATTTGGAGTGGGAATCAGATCCAGACAACAGATCACTGAATACAGGTGTCTAATCTCCCACTCTATTCGGTGGAGACTTAGTTATAGCAGTCAATGGAGCTAGGAGCGTGATTCAGCTGATGAAACGTGGGTACCCGTTCTCTGGTGAGCTGAATCCCTTGTGGCAGTGGGAAGTGGGACAATGAACTCACACCGCTATGTCAGCACCTCCAGGTACACATCTATAGCTTGGAAGAAAGCCCATGCCCGATAAGGATGTGCTGATGACAGAGATTCAGTCTATAGCTGCTGACACTGTTTCTCCAGTCTAATGAGAGGGGCAAACTGGACCCCCTTCACAAACGCTAGAGCTGCTGAGCACTCCAGATGGTCTGAGTGTGTGTAGGCCAGCTTCAGCCCCTTTGTGGGGTGGGTGAGCACATTAGACCTTATTTAGGGTAGTCAAAATGGCTCCAGGAAAGAACACCCAAGGCTCTGCAACAAGGAAACAACATCACTCGGTTAAAATTATTTTTGCGACCTCAATTGATGAGTTCAGACAAATAGACTTAACTGAGCCTTGTTAGTACATGAAACGTTAATATCTATCACTTATTTCTGAAGCTATGTTTTAGATTTTATTTTCAAGACAAAAGAGTCATTTTAAATTATGCAAATGAGCTGCCAAACACAAGGCATTATGCAGATTTGTGGAAGCAGGCAGCAGAGTTAACCCTTGGCGCTGTGGTTCACTGCAGAGAGAGCGTCGCCACAGCAGCTCCGCAGGAATTTCTTTCAGCCCTTGAGCTCTTCAATTACAAGGTTCCTGTGGCAGGGCCTGAGGTGTGAGGCTAACCCTCCAGCATACACCCAATTACCAAGGGGGTTAAGGCTGTTGGAGGAGGTGTATTTGTTGCAATGTTCACCGCACAGTCCTGCCTGGCATGAGCTGTATCCAAATCCAGCCTGGGCATCTTAGAAAAGATGAGCATCACGGCTGTCATCTGCTGTTCCACACTAGTTGTTTCCAGAGTATTTGAAGTGACCGTCATGGGAGAAATATTAAATTGTTTTCCATATGTCAGCAGTGCAGTAACACTTTAAAAACAATTGACGCTGTCAGCTAGAAGTCTTCCTAGCTTTCTGGGCTGGGTGGTGTACACAAGACATGGTAACAGCCTTGACTTTCTGGAAAGGAAGGCTATTAAAAGAGCTCCATCTTCTGCTAATTTGCAGGTTCAATAGCTCATTATCCTACTCACCTATACAGGTGGTGGGAATAATTCTCAGCCAGGAACAGATGGGTTTTGATAGAAATCCAGGACTCGATCTGCTCTGGAAGTTTGCCCTGATCTCTGCTACTGATGCCAATAGTTGACATAGCCACATCGGTGCAAACACTAGTGCTGAGCAAGAAATCCGCTGGTTTATAGCAGTGAAGTATGGCAAATGACAGGAGCTGGCAAATCGCTGACATGCAGAAGGGTGCAAGTGCAGCTAATCTTTGATGGAGGTGCCTGATTCTGGATTGAAATAGTCATGGTGGCAGCCAAGGCTGGGGAGAAAGGGAGAGCATTCAAGTAGGGTGGTTTTGAAAGGGCTGAGTTTGTGCCTCGGTCGTGCCCAGATGGGATGCCAACCCTATGAATATGAGGTTTGTTCAGCATCAGGCATGGTCGGGTCCTGGTGAGGGCAGGAAGGAGTCTGGATGCAGCATGAGTGGACTTGCTTCCAGAGTTCCTCTTGCACTCAGTTCCTCATGGCTCTCTGACAGAGCTCACAGGGCAGCATGGGTGCCAAGGAAAACACCAAGGCACTTGGTATTTGCTTTCCAATTGCTAAATGAGGTTGTCTTTGAAGAAGTATGTATTTGTGTAATGGATAACTTCAGTAACAAACAATGTCTCAGTGCTGCTCTAGGAGATGGGGATAATCTGGGTTTCTTTCCTGCATCCCCTTGCACCCAAACTCCCTCAAGTTTCCTCTGCTCACCAAATTGCTCTCACTTGCCTTCTAGTTAAGGGTGTCACTTCAAGCTGACTGAGCCAGTACAAAGTACTGAACAAATGCCTCAAAGTATATCAAGCTTGGATGTTACCAGTGAATTTACAGACTTAAACCCTATGGCCAGTTTTAAACTGGATATAAATGCAGGCGCATGAAGGTTAGCACAGTTCAGCTACTTTGGTTTTGCTTGGTTTTTAAGAGCATTTTTGGCTCAAAAATGTGCTGTCTCTCATGTATTCAGAAAGCATGTGATCAACATCTGTTGGTTTCAGATATGCCAGAGTAGCTCAGCAAGAATGCAATATATACGGAGATCAGAGAAAACACTGTTCCTGTGTTGCTGGGTTTTTTTAAGATGGATTCAGAGTTTTGCTATTGCTCAGCAGTTTGAGCAATGGACTGGTGATCTGGTTAGTGAAGCAAGAAACCCACATACATTGGTTCAGGGTTTTGTTAGTTTTGGAGGGAGTAGCTGAAAAGGATATAAATCAGACGCTGCTGCTGTACTGCGCTTGCCTTGCCAGCTTCAAAGAATTAAACTGGCTTAAATAGGCAGAAATACTGTTTTATGATGGCCCACATCTCAGAACAAATCTGAGCACAAAGACTGTGGAAGGAAGTTGCTAGGAAACCTCTACAATGTGCTGAAGAAGTTTTGCAGTGCAGGCACCCATAAGAGAGTCGTCACCATCTGCCGGCCTGGGCATTTCCCAAAAACTGCGGTGCAAAATTGTAGTCCACATTTATTACCATAATTGAGACATCAGGAAATGTCTCACAGCCCATCTTAAATCAGTGCCACTTCAGGGGACTGTAAGCCATTCCCAGAATCATCGCTGAAGAGCCAACACTGAGCTCCTGTCCACACTATTGCTGAAGACCTGACTTAAGTGTGGAGGAAAGGTCACAGAATCACAGAGTGTTAGGGGCTGGAAGGGACCTCAAAAGATCATTGAGTCCAACCCCCCTGCCAGAGCGGGAACCTAGAGTAGGTCGCACAGGAACACGTCCAGGCAGGTTTTGAATGTCTCCAGACCAGGCTGCTTTGCTAGCACATGTTTACAGCCATCTTACTTAGGTTCTTAGCAAGGGTCTTTGCGTCCATGGGCTCTAACTTTGCCCATGCTGAGATTTCAATAAGGTAACTTTAAGCCAGACTTACTCTCTGGAGGCAGGGCCACTGAGTCTCATCCCTGTTGCACTTCTCGGGTGGGTTTTGCCGAAAGGGATTTGATGCAGGCATGGGGCCACCTCAGGTGGTTTTTCAGCATGGGAATACTCCAGAAAGTTGAGCTGAACCGATAAAAAATGTTAATGCAAATCCACAATGTCAATGTGCACATGTTAAAGCCCCCATTTCTGTAACAAGTAGTCGTAAATTATGATATCTTAATCCTCATAGTATTTCATATCTTTCCTATGGCTACTTCGTATCTGCACACATCCATTTAAGCCTGTTTCTACAAGGAAAATGGTAACTGAAAGACTGGAGAATCATCAAGGACATGTTTTTCATTTGTCACTGTCATTTGTTAGTGCAGCTCATGACTGGAATAAGACAGGTGAAGACATCAGGTATTGCTAGGGTTGCTTATCTGTATACTTCCTCAGTATTTTTTTCCAAAAATGAGTGATGTGAGGCATGGTGAAGGAGTGATGGCTGCTGTGAGCACAATGAGCGGAGCAAGCTGGCCACAGTTTAAGAATTTCCATGAAATCCGCTTTATGTGGGGAACCCTCTGATGGTGTGGCACCAGCAAATTCCTGCCTGCCACCACCCATCCTTGCTACATCATAAAAGCCTGCCCAGAACATTGCCCACTCCTCCCTACCCCTGTCAAGATGATCCATCATAGATGAAAGACACTAGCATTCAGAAGGTGGACACTGAGATCTCCACTCCTTTCAAGATAAGCAATAAATTAAGGGAAACCAGGAACGCATGTTTAGGTGTGAGGATGCTCCTTTGAAGAAAGATTTGTTTTAAAATACAGAGGTTCATTACACGGCAAAAGAGGTGCTCCGGAGGAAATGTGATGCTGATATGTGAAGTGTGGCTTTTACAGGATTTTCCATTCTGATTTACCTAGTCCCTTGACAAACCAAAAAAAAAAAAAAAAAAAAAAAAAAAAAAAAAAAACCAAATCTTCT
>VWZK01006483.1:185903-219269 GCA_013396935.1 Baryphthengus martii | reverse complement strand
AAAAAAAGAAAAGAAAGATCCACATCTTCTGTTTAACTTTTAAAAAAAAAAAAAAAGCTTTTAGGAAATCCTTTTTACACAACATGTAATTAATGCATGGAATCACCCCTGGATACTCCTGACAAGTTTAGACTAACTCGGCACTTGATGGTCCAGCAGTGTTTGTTAGCTCTGTCCCCGTGTGATGCTGTGGGAGGAAGGGCTCCAAAACATTCTGTAGTGGCAGAAATTCAGTGGTTTCTGAAAAAACAAAAGCCTCTTCTGCCAATATAGTTTATGGAGCAGGA
This sequence comes from Baryphthengus martii, assembly GCA_013396935.1. Lineage (NCBI taxonomy): Eukaryota > Metazoa > Chordata > Aves > Coraciiformes > Momotidae > Baryphthengus > Baryphthengus martii. The sequence goes on along the minus strand of VWZK01006483.1, from coordinate 218,982 downwards.
AGACAATGTGAGAGCTATAGCACCTTCTGGAGCTTTCCTGGTTCAGAGCAGGTTTTCTGCATTTCAGAAAGGATTACATACGTGCACAGAAACCATTTCCAGCCATGTTACTGGAGTAAGGTTACATCCAGACTCTCAGTTCCCACTCTTTGTGACTCAGAAAGCAGCACCCACCCCACCTGCTCTTACAGCAGTGATGTCCACACGTCAGCTAGTTCCCTGCACCCTCTTTATGCTCAGCGGGGAGAAACAGGGACCTGACGGGCTCAGCTGTACAGCTGCTGGTGGGACTAACAGTGCCCTAGGAGCACCTCTCTTCTCCATTGACTGCAGAGAAAATTCAGAGGGGAGTAGATGTGTTTGCTGTAGAGGTTTGAAGTGAGCGAACCCCATCAAGGTGCCTGCTGACTGCAGATGGGGAGCTGTCTGCCTGTCCCTACTCCAAAGGCAGGCTGTGGGGTGACTTGCAGGTGCTGCTCGCCATCGGACAGCTGAAGCAGTCACCTTTCACAGCTGTTTACCCTGAAGCAAGGATTCTCCCATGAATCATCTCCTCAACCACAAATGTTAGTTAATGTGTCACTACACGTCTGTTGGATCCCTGTGTTCACCACGGCCACGCACCTAGTGCCGGTGTAGAGCAGAGTAGTACCTGGACAGATCCTGCTTGGATGCAGAACTGCTGAGTGGTGAGGAGAAACAGGAAAGGCAAGTTCAAAGGCACGTGTGACACAAAGGAAAAAGTGGTGGTAGTAACATCAGACCAGCAGCAACGGCAGCTGCTGCACATGGCAGGCACAGCCCCATGCGACCTGCTGGTGTCTATTGGACCTCTCACACCAGGATGTGCTGCAGCAGCACTGTATCTCCACCTGGTAATGAGAAAGGATCTTCTTCAAAACATCCGGCACAGCCAGGACTGTTAAAACCAGGGCACCAGAGCAAACCTAACCCTTCCTCATCACCACAACATTCATGTGCACAGGTAATTGCCTCTTCCAAAGCAGCAGCCCTCACATGCCTGAGCCTGGGAGTTGCAGAGCGTCTCCCACTCTGCCTGACCCGTGTGAGCCACCTCAGAAGTCAGTGCTTCTAAAATAGGGTGTGATCACTACGGTTCATCAAAGCACAGGCTTAATTTTAAACTCCTGTCTGACCCTGTCTCACACCCTAACAGTACTGCCAAAGGAGAAGGGAAAAAAATTGAAATTTTACACAGTGACACATGGAGGAATTTAGAACTCACCCAAACTGAAGATGATGCGAACAACAGTTTTGTCTAGTCTCTGATATTCTTCACAAATAGAACCCCCTGGAAAGGTTAGAGAGGGTTCATGCCGTGAGCTGGGGTTAGGCATTACCTTCATCCTGCAGAGGAGAAAACAAATGGTGGCCTTGGCACATACAAGCTATTTTCTGTTGAAGTGAACATGGATGTTGTAGAAATGAGAGTTCTCGTTAAAAGAGTTTTCCGTTACACTGTGATAGCACACTGATTTTTACTCCTTCAACAAAGCTGAGTTTCATTTGTAGAGGACTGTCCTTAACAGAAGCGGTTGTCAGACTACTAATTAACAAGATAACATGCACTTTTTTATAGCAAGTAACATTTTGTTCTTTATTTACATTCAGATAGACAAGATACCTAAAAGGGAAGAACAAGACCCAGCAAATACACTACGTACTAAACTGCACGGGTGCTACAGCTCTTGGCACTTGTTTTCAGATGGGAGTTTGTGCCCCCGGGGCATGTTATGCCCTGCTGGGTAATATCCACCTCTCATTCATTCACTGCAGAGCTAGAAAGCACAAATAGAGACTATCTTCAGCTGCTCCACAATTTACATCTCTTCTAGGCACCAGACTCACCATTTGCTGAGCTATTTGAACTAAATGGCAGCAGTAGGAATACGGTAATGTTCATTGAAAATAAAAGCTGAAGAAAGGGGCTTTCAAGAGCAGCTTTTAGGCCTGAAGACTGCTGCAGTCCTCCTGTTTGTTCTATGGAAAGGTGACATGGGTGCCTGGAAATGACTCTGGATGTGACAGAGCAGAATTTTCAATTTATCAGCAGGCTGTTCTCTTTAAGCTTTGCAGCAGCTTTCAGATACTACTTTTGGGAGGAGCAGAGTGGCTTCATGGAGGGAGAGAGGAGCTCTTCCATAGCATCACCCCCTCCAAAGCTGCACGATGGCAAGCAGTTGCTGTGGGTGGATCTTCCAAGTGCTCTGCACCGCCCCATCAGTGCAGGAACAATGTCAAAGGCGGCATCTCTTTAAGATATCAATGCCACCAGCCCAATATGCCACTCTACTTGTTAGTGAGTGGAGGTCACTCTAGGGGTTGGGGCTATTGCATAGGCTGTCACACAAGAGGAGCAGTGAGCAGGCAGAAGCTGTGACAGGCATGCCACAGGCTTTTGCTCTGCAAGGTATGATGTTGCGAGGTGTTTCAATCAAGATCCTGTGTACACATGGGACAAAGCATCTTCTGCAATGATAGTGGATACTGCGGTGCCCTGAAACGTGCTGGGAAAAGACCTGTCACTGCTTTGATTGTATTCAAACATGCAGGGTGAATAATACCATGAGCAGGTCAGCAGTTAGTTCATTAATTTTCTGTCAAAGGTAAGAGTAACACTCCTTTTCTTCCACTTGGCCTGTTTAAACCAAACCTTGTTAGGAAGAAGAATAATTGTTCATTTAGGTGTAAGAAAGCGTGGCCCTGCTCTCAGGTCTTCACTGCTACGTGCCAGTGGGAGGGCAGAAGTGGAAGAGAGCCCAGAATGATGCGGGAAGCATTATTTGAAAGCAAGATACCTTAAGACTGCACCAGGAAAACAAGGAAAATAAAACCCTTTTTAAAATGACTAAGCCTCAGTGTGTCTGAGCAGCAGAGTGAGAAGAAAGTCAGTGTAAAAGATTCAACAAATCATTTAAATTTGAATCAAAGGAACTCAATTGCTCCATTATGAGTTTCAAGTGGAGAAAGAATTGCTTGAGGAAAGACATAAAAAGCAGTTATTGATATAACATGAGTATCTTTTCCCATGAAAGTTAAAGAGTGTTAAATATGTCAGTAAAACCAAGAGGATATCAAAGGATTGTCTCATTTACTTGAACAGTGTCTTGGGAATCCAGAAATACCATTCCCAGGAGTTAATTCTACAGGTTTGTAAGGGAAGTCACTGTCACTGCAAAGAACAGGAGGCTGAGCTGGAGCCTGACACCCTAGGTCTGCTCCAAGCCTTTCAGCAATACTTTGTCGGACACACAGGTGCACAGTTACATGGCTAATTACTTCCATTCCATACGGAAATTAGGAGAGGGGAAAATGATCGTTATTATCCATATGAGCACATGGTTACCTGCTTGCAGTATGTGGCTGCAGTGCTCTGTGCAATTTTACTCTCAGTTAAAAACCATCTGCCTTTCTGTACGAGGGTTAGTCCAAACTAGGCTTAAAGTGATATCCTCACACCACACTTAATAACGTGGTTGGGGTGTTCAGAGATTCTGACCGATATCTATAAATCACTCTCTCAGATACTGTCAAAACCTACTAGGTCTGAAAATATATTGACCAAACTCTGTTTGAATTGATCAGTACTTGCTGCACTTGATCTGTTCTTGCTCAAAAGAGACCAGGAGAGGCTTTCAAAGAATGGACAAATGTAATTCAGGAATTATGTTTGGATGGACTATGAAGGCTGTAGTGCTTCCACTCCTTAGGGTTACATTTTGGGTTTGGGGGGATTTTTGATTTTTGTGGGTTTTTTTTTCAAGTTTCATGTCAATTGGAGCATCTTAAAGTCTATCTCCATGGACTCCCTTGACAAGGTGGACTCTCAGTGGAGCGGTTTCTGGCTCCACGCTAAAGAGAGGGAGAAGTAGTCACACCTGACAGTAAACAGTGGTTTGAAGGACGTCTTTCAGTTTCCATCCTTCCACTGTGCTTTTACATTTTCAGAGAAAGGTTCTCGTCTTCTTGGGTATCAGGAAGATCTTGACCACCAGGGACACTAAAGGGCTCAGAAACAATGACTGTGTTGGGATGTTACTGCCTTTAAAGTCACCGTGGGAGTGAGTTCAAGACAATCTGTGAGACTGACAAGGGCCAAATCAGAGATGGATGCTGTGGTATATGTGCTCCTTCATCCTTCTCCTCCTTACACCAGTTTAGATCTGACTGTGTAGACTCCCTAGGAGTGCTGCAGACTCAACGCAGGAGGATATGCTAAGAAAAGACAGGATTTGTAAGTTAGGCTTGAGAGTGGATTCACTTCCTTGACAGCCCCAATTATGTTTCATTGCCTGATCTTAGTAGAAGTCAAAACTCACCTTGAGTTCACCGTGCAGCGACCTGATTAAGCTGAAGCCTGCATTATACCAGTGGTTTTATCCTGAATATTCTTCCCATCCCAGTAACATGCAGCAGCCACGTGTCAGCGTGTTGTCAGCTACTCACACCTTCTAGTTACAGCACCAGGTGACTTGCAGTGAAGGAGAATCACTAAAAGACCCTCTTTGCTAGAGGGACTACTGGGACTACTCCACCAGCAGCTGGAATAACACACAATGTGACAGAAGTCTCTTCTTCCCCTAAGGACATGGAGCTGAGCTGATTCTTGAAATGACAGACAGCACACCTTCAACGTGAAACTGATCTGTGCTCAAAGAAATTCCCATTCATCCACAGGCCTTCTCAGCCATGTTTTGTGCCCCTTTCAAGTGGGGCCACTAGGCAGATCCACGTAAACATAAGTGCCACTTCCTCATGCCTGAGAAGTCACTAGCTCCGCAGTGGTGTTGCTGACCAAGTCACCTGCACCAGGGTTCGTTACTCCTCCAGTGTCTGCCCATAATTATCTATCCATGCCCAGAAGGGCAGGCAAGCTCTCACACGGCTCACAGGAAATAATTACAGAGCAGCTCATCTTCCTGCAGCGTGAAGCTCTTCCTGATGCATCCCAGAAGGACTGGCAGCATTACTCATGATGGGTGACGTTACCCAGTGTGATTCTCATGCCAGCTCAGCCATCCAGCTCACTCCCATCTAGAGCTGATCAAGCCCAGGACAGCATGTTGATGCTGAGGAGTAGGGGAGCAGGGGGAGGAGAGGACTATGGGAAGCATCCCATCAAGAAATGCTTATTTAATGCACAGCAGATGAGCTTACCTCAGGAGTGAGCTGCTTCTGTAAATTAAACTGCTCCTCCCGAGTCAGAAGCCCAACTCTTTATCATAGAGTTGCATATTTTTGGAAACTGCTGAAAAAGTAGCAGTCATGTTGCAGAAGGTGTTTCAAACTGGTGGGGCCCCACTTCCCGTTTACTTGCCTGGTTCCTGTGCTGCCTCCACAGCTCACCAGCTCCATGTGTGGAGCAGCTGGAGGTGGTCCAATGGGGTGCTGCCCTGGAAGAGGTGCCCTCCCATCCTGATCCTCCCCTGATAAGCGAGTGAAAGCCAAGGACTGGTGATCACTTATGCCAGCTTTGCTGAAAAGATGCCTTCTTAGCAGCTCCACCTGCAACACTCTTCTAAAACTAAATTTATAATACTCAATTGCTGTAGTCTGCAAACAATACTGAATGCTAGAAGGACTTAGTAAATGCCTTCCAAAACTGTTATCAAGTACATATGATCAAAAGAGTCACTTGCCACAGCCAAAGCAGATGCGCACTTCTGCTTAACCTCTAGGAAGTCACTGTAGGGATTATCACCATGTAGATCTTTATAGAAAGATCGTAAAACATAAGATGAAAAATAACTATTAAGTTGTCTAGTCTAGCAACTCATTCATCCCTTATAAATGCAAAGTGAATGATTTGCACAGGGAAGACCACAGGTTCAAAGTGTGGATGTTTTAACTAAAACCAGCAACAGAGGCGCAACAATAGAGCACGCTGCCAGCGTACAATTCTTGCTTAGCTGCCACAGTAAAAGGAAACAAGGCTACAAATTACTTTCAGAGCTGTATATTTCCTTGTGGTTTAAAACAACAGCCCAGTTTTCAGAGCACTAAAAAAAAATGCACTGCCTGCAGTTAGGTTTTTATTATCATTGAACACTGATTGAAAACGTGAGTAAAGATATGCAGTTGGTGTGACAGTGCCCTTGGGGATGAGCAGGTCCATGCACAGGCATTTCAGGAAAACTATGTAAACAAGCGTTGCTACCCCTGGGTTAATTGATTTCACAGAGAGCGCTGTCTGACATGGCGTTTCATCCTCCTGCAGGATTTCCTGGGAGGTTTTGGAACATGGTAAGACAAGGAAAAGCCTCTGCTGTTCTCAAAGCAGAGTCGCTCCACACTGAGCTTCAGCCTGTGATGGTGAGATGGGAAAGGGGTAGAGGAGGAGAGCAGCAGCTTGGCAAATCTCTGCTTGGCTGATCTGTGTCCACAGACACCTACTTATCCTATGGCATGGCACCTGTGGTGATGCCCTCTGAACTTATTTTGCATGCAGGTCTCTCTGCTCAGTGCTCAGAGTTGCAGGCCGTGCTGGTGCTCTCCAGGTCTGGGAACAAAGTCCCTGGGTGAGCATGCCTGTTGGGGAAAAGCCCACATCCCCTGGCATAAGGATGCATCCCAAAGGAGGCAGTACCCCATGGGCACCCCCACCTGAAGAGCCTCCCCGCTCTCCCTCAGGGTGCATGGTGAATCCCCAAACCCCCTGATTTCACGCACCAGAGAGGTTTCACTTCAAATCATTTTCAAGCTGTTGCTTTTCCTGCAGAAATTTTTAAACACATCCTGGTGTTTGGTGTCTTTCCTTCATAACAGTTCCTGCAGTCCATAACCTCAGAACTGCAGGAAAATTTAGCTTCATGCTCTGTTTGAGTGGTCTGCTCCAGATCTCATCACTTCAGATGGGACTTGGCAAACATAACTTCCTCTGTGAAATAAAGGATTTGGGCTCTTACCATGTGAAAGAGACCTTCTGAAAGACTCTTTCATGTGGAACCAGAAAGACTAGGGAGTGTCAGAATTTTAAAGACGAAATATTGCCATCAGAAAGGTGTACAGACTTCATACAGGAGGGACCCTTCACACATTGGCAGTCTTTGAATTCAGCTTTTAAATAAAAGATTTGTCTTTAGACTTAAAAAGTTATTCCTTTTATGAGAAACAAGGCACAAAGCAATTTTTACTTTTTTTTCCTGGATGAAACTACCATTCAATATAAAATAAGCTGGCTCTTGAAATATTGAAAAGCCAAACTCATACTTTGCTTTGGAAAAATAGCACATCATCCAGCTCATCAGTTTGCAAGATGCCTGGTCCTGCTGATGGTAGGATTAGCTTTTGTCACAGGCCAATCAAAGGGAATATGGTTCGTGTTTTGGGCTACAGCTCTTATTGGAGATGATGGACAGAAGCTGATGGTATCATAGCTGGGAATTGGGGGTTCTTAAGTTTTGCTTTGTAAGTATGTATTAAGCATTTGTCTTTTAACAAAGATTTTTCATTGCTAGTATATGTAAACGTAATTAGGTGTATAAGGTTATTTGAATGTTTTAATTTATTCTTGCATATGATACACCAATGTTTGAATGTGAGCAACATCCAATAGGAAACCTCACGTATTTCTGTGCAGCCTGAGGTGTGACCTGTTGTTCCCTTTTGTGGTTCCTGGGGTACCTTTTCAGCACTCTTTGCTCGGCCACCGGCTAGTCTGGTTCCCTCCAGGTAGTCAGCGGCAGAAGCAGCTCCTGGGGTCAGCTTAGCTTTGCCTCCTTAGAGGCTGCAGGGAATATTTTGTTGTCTGGGATTACTTGGGCTTTTGGATAAGGCTAATAATTGTGGAAGATGCTTCCTCCACAGGAAGATGACAGCAGAGTAGAGCAGCTCCCAGGCTCCCAAGGAATCTTCTCCTGCTCTCTTAAAAGCACAAGAACTATGCATTCCCACTGAGACTGGATCTGCTGCAAGCCTTTTAAGGACTAAATTTCCCCAAAAGATGAAGCACTCCCCACTGCTGTAGTCTTCTCTTAGTTTCTCTAGCAGTATTACTCCCAGGAGGTTTTGGCATCAATGCCGCTTGTGATTCAAAAACACCCACAGGCGCTTTTCAGGGAGCCAGGTCAATCCATCCATGCCTTGAGCCTTGCTGACACTGAAACTCATGCAAGTCATTCTCTAGAAAAATTGATGCAACAGCCTGACAGGACAATGATGGCTTCAGAAGTCACCAAGGCAGGAGCTGGTGACTTAAGCATCCTTGCCCAAACTCACTGAGTGAGCAGGCAACAGATCCCAGCACACCCAGGATCTGCAAACGTAGTTCACATAAGTGCTTCCAGCAGTGCCCTGCATGTGTGCAGCACATGTGACCTGTCTCCTTCTCTGTAAAATAATTGCAAGATACAGCATCCTTTTTGCTGTCTTCCATCAACCAAAATTCTCATGATTCCCATTCTTGCTAAGGCAGCACTTTGTTCTGATGCGTGGGCAGGTGAAAGCTGTGGAGTAACATCTGCAAAGAGGGAAAGCAAAGACCTGGGTCTGTTTTTCTTAGCATCTAGTTTGCTTAATATGGTTTGAGAGCAGGGACATAAATATTTTTGAAGTTTCATGTTCTCAACACTTTCCCAGAAAAACTTTAACCGTAGTTGTCAGTAAGGGTTGTAAAGAGGACCTCCCATTTCTGGAGATTTTTAACCATTTGCTATGTCTCTCCCATTAATAAAAAGAGACATAGAGCTAACAGGCAGAAGGAGGAGTTTCTGATGGAAGCAGCAGATTTGAAGTCACATCTGAAACTTGTAGCCACTGGAGAAAACCTCAGGAGAAAAGAGCCAATGGGACGGGAAGGAAGGGTGCTCTGCTGGGGAGAAGCTGTGGAAGAGTTGCCTTTCCCTGACACTCACTGGGGGAGCTGGTGGTGCTCCCCAGGGTACCAGCACCCCACAGACCAGCCTGATGTGTATTCAAGCTGAGGCTTCTGGTCACCATTGTCTAATCCATGGCAGGCCATGCTGGGTGTCAGCAAAAAATGTATGTAGGCGTCACGTGCTCAGCACCTTGTGCAAGGCACTTGGGAAAAAAGGAAAAACATCGAGAGCAATTGCTGCCCTCCTTAATCTACACCTTTTCTTTAAGTATCTGGTAAACAACAGCAAAAGCTGCAAGGAAGGGAAGGCTGCAGGAGGCCATGGTTTTGCAGCAGACCACTGCTGGGTGCGCATTTCCCTTCTCCCAGTGCAGTGGTTGCTGGGAAATGGGAATGGAAATCCCCATGAGTTTCAAGAGGAGACCAAGCTTAAATGCCTGAATGGAAACTTAGGCTTTAACTGTGGGGATTTCTGCCTGGGAGTGGAGGGGAGTGGCTTGCTTTCCTTCTGCACTAGTGTGCCAGGGCAGGAGAGAGGTGGGTAGCGTGGGCAGCCGTGTTGAAGCAACGTTGTGCACAAAATCACACCCAAGTCATGCTCCCCATGGCCTGTGGCTCTGCTGCCCTGCCATTGCGTACTACCCCCACCATGCCCCAAGCTCCCCAACATGTTTCCCTGTCATGGGCTCCCCTGATCCATGAGTGGGAGCTGCAGCGGGGGCCATGTTTGTACATGGACCTGGACTGCACTTCGCATGGCAACCGTGGAACTGTGACATGTCAGCAGACCCATGATGTCATAAGGTGCCCACTGGAAGGCTGTAAGAGTGCCTGTGGCTCTACTCACACACCACAACAAAACTGTCGAGGCAATTTTTCTCCCCTCACAAGTGCAGGCTGCCACAGCTGCGCTCACTGCGCTTGGCAGTGCGACAATGTCGTTGCATGATCGCCTTTTGGAAGAAGCCAAGCAGGATCTGAGGCAGGTGGAGACAGAGATGCAGAGGCAGATGAGGCAGCTGGACCTGCAGCTGCAGCAGCTCCAGGAGAAGCTGCCTGTGCCCCACCTGCGCAGCCCAGCCCTGAGCCCCTGCTGCCTGTGCCAGCCCGACCTCAGCTCCTGGGAGAGAAGGGCCTTCACTGAGAGGCCGGATGTGGAGCGAGAACTGGGCAGGTAACAGGTATTTCCTTTTTTTCTACAGACATCAGCACCCTCTAAGGCAGAATGGAGGGAGGTTTGGCATCGGTATCAGGAGCAAAGGTGGAAAGACATAAACAGGATGGGAGAAAAATAGCCATTCGCTGAGAAATTGTTTGAAAGAAGAACAGAAAGGCATGGCTTGCACAGACAGGCAGCCTAAGAGGAGCCATGCAGGCAGTACCTGTGCCAGAAAGGGTTTGGACCATGGCATGGTGACATTAACCAACTTGCAGACTGCATCTAAAGTAAAGGACAGAACTAGATCCAAAGATGTTCAGCTGTGGAACAAAGTCCGTCTTCAACACAAGTTTCGTTTAAGTCTGATAAACACATAATTATCTCCATCAGTAGCCAAAATGTGCCTGTGTGTGATATGGTGCAGCACTGATACACCACAGATGTGTGTCCACATTTTCCCACCTCTATACGGTTGGAGGAATAAGTGTCAGGATTTCTACATCTCCATTTTGACCACTGGTGTGATGATTTTATTTTGTTAATGGAATGCAAGATTGACTCTAATAGAGATAAAACCCAAAAGTAGCCCTACAGGAAGGGAACTGATGAGTGAAAAAAACCCAAACCTTAATATTGGGGTTAAGGCACAGTCAAACACTGAGAGACACCCAAGGCCTATGAAGTCCCTCGGTCATCAGCAGTGGTGGGAGTCTCTTGCTGCATTTATGGCATTGGTATTTTCTCTCCAAACTCAAGTTTCTTTCTAAGTTCTCTTGTGTTGCATCTGGAGATGGTGAGACCTTCATCCTGGCAATTAAAAATGTGTCATTTTCATTACCTGTAGAGCAGCGAGTATCATCCCAGAGTCAGTCATTTGTGTTACCTACTGACTGCACTAAAGTTAGAGGAAAACAAACAAACAAAAAAGCTTCACCTTTGGGTAAATTTTACACTGACTTCAGCAAAACAGAAAGTTAATGTGAGGTTACTTTAAACTTACCCCATAGCTGCAGCTCATGCAGGCTGTTGAGTAGCAGAGTTCGGATCCCAGGTGTTACAGGACTGGTGCCTGTGTCCAGATTTTCATCAGTACGTTGGGTACCAGAGCTGGTTAGGCACAGCATCCCCTTGCAGAATCATTGCACACCAAAATCCCAGTGAAGAAATGGAAATTCAGTCTGGATGGAAGCTGGAGATTGTCTCAGGATGGGCCATGGGATGTTGGGGCACACACCCACAGCGGGCCCGGCTTCCTGGCCCTGCCACAATCAGGCAACTTGCTAGTTTGAACATAAGTCCATACCACTGCCATCTGAGAACCACACAACAGCAGGATTTCAGCCCATCACACTGGGGAATTCAGACATCCTCTTCCAAGAAAACATGCTGGGAAGGAGCAACTCTTCTTGGCACATTTATTCTCCAGAGAGCAATATGAAAAAAACCAACCCAAAGGACAGGTGGAGGAGCCAGTTCTCACAGAGCACAGAAAATTCATCCCAAAATCACCACACTAGTTTGAATCATTATAGGCTTTAATCATGATTGCTGAAATGGGTGTACCTTCCTAACCAACCACTCATTAGGGAGTTCTCACCTTAGTGGACATCCCCATTCCCTCATCGCTTGCCCTATTTCCTTTTCCCTCACACCCATTATCTTCTTCATTTGGTACCTTGTGTCCAATTTAGCTATTATAACTAAGGTAACCCTTTCATTGTCTGCTTTACAAATGGTTTGAATAAGCCAGCCTTCTGGTTGAGCAGAGGTGCTGTCTGACAGTATTAGCAATCATTTTAATGTCTCAGTGAGCTTCCAGTCCGGATCTGCAGGAGCATGTTGTGGGTTTTTTTGCTAGATGTCTCCTATCCACTCACTGCTTTAAGCAAAACTCCTAACTGGAGTTCTAATTATCCATGTGATCTACTGTAACTATCTGTTCAAAATGTAGGGCAAGGTATAAGCTGGACATACATGGCTTCATGGGAGTATGGACATGTGAAAGAGGAGCTCTGGCTTCTCTGTATTTAGGTGAAAGAACTTTTCAGGTACACAATTTCCCCATCCTGAGAGAGGACACTGAAATACTCTTGACTGCAGGTGAGAGTCCTTCTGATGGCCCAGACATGACCCCAAGTGCTGTGCATCAGCAGGAGATGAATCCAATAGTTTCCTATTTATTTCCACCCATTCCTCTGTGAGTTGGACTGAAAGACTGTCCTCTTGCTTTTATTCCAGCATGCAAAGAAGACTTAATAGGATGCTGAACTTTTCCCATGATGACAAACTTTTAGCTTCAATCGATGTGAAGGGTTTTGACCCCAAGGAAGTCACTGTAACAGTGAAAAATGGGAAGGTGAAAGTGTTAGCGGAGCACGAGGAGGAACACACCACCGCAAGAGGGAAGGAGTATAACTACAGAAACATCACGAAGGAAATTAGCCTGCCGCCGGGGGTCAGCGAGGATGAGGTGACCTACTCGCTGGAACCCAACAGCATTGTGAAGATCAAAACAACACGCCAGTGCTGCCCTCGTTCCCGGAGCTGCTGAACCACAGCAGGGAGCAGCACCTGGGCATAGTCATTCCTCTGCCACATCCATTTTCCCCATAGGCTTTAGGTTTGTCCTGACAATGCTGCATCAGCAACTCCTTGAGCCTCTTCTGAAATAAAATACAGTATTCTGAGCACATGTGCGTGAGCCTCACTCAGAAGGGATTTGGTTGGCAAATAGGGAGGTGCCAGCAGGAAAATACAAAAGTGGTTTGGAACATACTTGTCTGCGGTCACTTGCTGGGTACTGAAGGCATGGCTGGAGGTGGCGTGATTCAGGATGGGTAGTACTGTTATATACAGTTTCATGGATTTTAAATGCTAAAAGACACCATTTATGATGAGTCACATTTATATAAGGACACTTTTCTCAGTCCTACCACTTTAATTTGAGCTGTAAGATATTTCTAGGAAGAAAACTTTGATAATAAACACCTTGAGGGTGTTTATTATCAAACACCCTCATAGGATGTCATTATCCTTCCTTGAGGGAAGGAGCATCCTCACAAAAATAAATGAGCTGTGCCATTTGGCCCCTTGGCTTGGTCCTTGCAGAGGCTTTCCAGCTGGAAAGAGCTGCGGGTGAAGGACAGAGAGCTTTTCCTTAGAAGATGTTGAAACTAGGGTGGAACGCTTACCAGCTGAGGAGGAGTTTATTAGAGCATTTCCTGCTCTTAGAATCAATAGTTCCAAATTAATAAAAAAACATTTCTCATGCTGGAAAAGAGGGAGAATTGTCAATATATTTTCTTCAAGGTAATATTAATGAAAAAAAAATAAGGTCCCAAGTGGGACCTCACAAAGCCATGGCCCTTGCTCTCCCTGAGCACAGGGACCAGGAAGATCAGTGGGATGGGGGTGACACCAAGGGATAGCCTTGCAGGGCAGGTAGCATTTGTTGTCCTTCCTTTGGGGAGCAGCACTGGCTTTCACTGCAGAAAAGCATGTAACAAGAGAATACACCGGATGCCGGAACTCGCAAGCTGCATGAGTAAGATGTCTCTCCAGAGAGCACCAACTGGTTCAGGCTTCATGAGCCCCTGGGCCAGCAAGACAAAGGTTGCCACCTCTTTTTGTGGCAGTAATTTCACTTTGGTGCCAAAAATTAGCTGCTTCTGGCATGTTTTCAGCATCCACCTAGCACTTAGAAAACAGCTGATAATAAATTTTAAGCTTTATGGGCTTGTTGTGTGACTGAACAAGTACAGAACCATAAAACCATGGAATGGTTTGGGTTGGAAGGGATCTTTAAAGGTCATCTAGTCCAACTCCCTTGCCATGGGCAGAGACACTTTACACTAGATTAGGTTTCTTAGAGTCCCATCTAATCTGACCTTGAAACTTCCAATGATGAATGATGGGGGTACCCACAACTTGTTTGGGCTACGTGTTCCAATATCTCATTGTGACTTCACATTTTACCCCTCATCAACAGGACCCTTATCTCCTGTTTGCTTTGGTGATAACGATGCATCTGGGTGTGATGATTGCATCTGGGTGTGACGATCCCACCCTGCTAAACTGAATTCAGGGGAAGCACATAACAATACCATAGCCAAGGGCTAACTTGAGCAATAGGTTCAGGTGTAAGGGCAATGGAAACATGACTATAAGTCAATCATCTTACCCCCATAAATAGTGGGCAGCCCATAAGTCCTTTGAACTCTCCTGCATGGCAGTTGGCTGCACCCCAGCATCTCCCCTTGAGCAGGGACACCTGTCAGGGATACTCCTCGAGGGTGAGAGATTCCTTGCTGTGACAGATCCTGGGTAAGTGACCTATAGCATGCTGAAGCTATGAATCTTTATTAAGGGTATACTGGAGCTTAATTGTGCACACAATCTCTTAAGATAAACTGTTGTTTTATCTTGCCCTCCATGCAGTAAATAATCTGGTGTACCTCGCTATTGAATCTCTTTTTTTTTTTAAAAAGTCATATTTACTGTTTCAAACTTTGCTGAGACACTGTTTTATATCAATAAATATATTATTATTTCTCTCATCAGTGAAATGCATAACTCCACCTGCAACACTTATTAACCTCATTGTAAAAAGTTTCTTTCTTAAGTCTAAGCTAATCCTACCCTCTTGCAGTCTAAAACGCCCTTGTCCTGTCACTGCAGGCCTTGGCAAAAAGTCTCTCCATCTTTCTTATACAAACCCTTTATATATTGAAAGGCTGCCTACACACAGGTAGCCTGATGCTGCTGCTGTTGGTCAAGGACGTTTAGAAGTAAGCCGTACTTCAACTAGGAGGTTGCAAGGGAGCCTCCTGTGAGAGCAGGCAGCAGGGGTGGAGACTGGGGATGCTACAGACTCCTGGAGAAGACCATCTTCTTACAAAGCAATCCATTGAGTAATAAAACTGAACCCCCTTTGGGATACAATCTTCTCCCGTTGTAACTATTGCTACAGAAGCTGTCTAAGCGTGCAGAAGAGAAACACATTTCAACACCTCTCATCTACCCACGACTTCAGACTTGGCAGAATATATCGAGTCCCACAGTGATCATAGGGCTGGCTATGACTGCTCTTATCCATATTGCTCATCCTTTACCACCTTATTCACACTTTGTTCCTAAATTAGGCTCCTAGCACCAAATTACACTCCTGAGCAGTAAGATGTTATTGACAGGTACAACTTCATTCCCAGATTTCATGACTAGAAGGCATCATCAGACCATTTGGCTTTATCTCCTCTTATCTTATACCACAAATAAACTGCCCAAACTCTAACTTCCAGGAAGGTATCTGGTATTTATTTGAAGACTTCAGAGGACAGACTCTAGCACCATTCTTTGTATTTTGCTCTAATGGCTAATTCACTCGTAATTAAATGTCATACCTTGTTACTAATGTGAAATTGTGTGGCATCATTATTGCTTTTTTTTTTTCTCTGTCAGATGACAAAAGCCCTCAGAAGCTGACTTAGTAGTTAACTCAGTAACAGCTATGAACTTCTCCTACACTGTGAGCAAATCGCTTTTCAATCCTGAAATTCTGAAGTTTCTCATTGTAAGACTTGGTGTCCAACTCTCTCATATTTTTAGCTCGTTCTTACCCACTTTTTCAAGTTTCTGGTGCCCTCGGCAAAGGTGGCCACCAGGACTGGCTGCAGTAATTCCCACTCTACCATCAATACAACGTATGGAGGTAGAAACACAATGTTGGCCGTTGTATCTTTCTGATGTTGCATTGCAGGAGGTTCTCCTCCTGGATGGCCATTTCACTCTCAGCTCTACAGCTCGCTGAAGGGACCCTTTGTGGGCTGCAGCCTGGGTGGGTGGCCTGTGTGGCTTCTCTTCACACTGCCTTTGTGGACAAGGTTAGCATGGCAGCCCAGAGGACTTGAAGAAACATTTGTGGGGAAGTATGCTTCAGTTATTAAAGGGAGATTTAGGAAAAATCTCTTGGTTTATATTTTTTCTTGCAGAAATGAGCCACAAATAGCCATTTTTTCCTACCGATTAGGACTCCTAGTGTTTACATTCAAAGAGGACTTGCAGGATGAGGGGTACATCTTAGCGCGCCTTCCAAACAAAATTCCTAATTCATTTTACATCCCATGAAACACTAATCTGGGCTGGAAGGAACATGTTTAGGACCTTTTCCACAACAGGAGCAAATCACTCAAAGAAACACTTAGTTTTGTGAATACCTACATGCTGTAAATACTTTGATGCATACCCCAAAGCATTCTCAAATTCTCCAAATACACTCCGAATACTGCTTAGCTGAGAATTTGCGATGTGAAAATGCCGTTGGAAAACCACCATTAACACAGCAAGCCCATAAAATAAATCCCTTTGCCACTAGGTGGCACTTGATTTTTTTATTTTTTTTTTAAATTTTTATTTTACTGCTGTGTAACTTTTTTAAAAGGGAAGCACAGTGAAGGTGGTATTACAAAGCAATGAGGCTGGCACACGCTGCAGCTCGTATTTTTCTTTGCAACACTAATAGCAAATGAAGAGGAGAGTAAGATTTAGAGCTGCAGTTTGTGATCCCAGGCATGTAGGAGCCGTCACAACAGACCACCATCACATTAGGTTTCTACACAGGAATATATTGACCTTTGATCCTGCAGCTCTTCCCCATGGAGTACAGCTGCTGGATAAGGTGAGTCTCGTTTGCTTCAACAGCCCAGCTCTACCGCAGCTATTAGCCCAATAGTGGCTTCCAGGAGTTAATGTATTCTTCAGCGTATTGCTTCAACAAATTTTTGGGGGGGCCAATTTTAACCATCCTCGTATAGCAGATACCCTCTCTGAATTCCCTGGCACAAGGAAGATGCCTGAAAGGGTGACTTGGCTCTGTAGTTATGAACGTTAATGCGTTCTTGAACTCTAGCCTTATTGGGGCATTTATAAATAGCCAGAGCCCTAGGAATTTGTAACAGGAGGCCATCTGAGGATGCTAGCTCCAGACTGCTCATCAGTCATGGATTTCTAGGGGGTTTCCTGAAGCCAGACAGTGCTCTGCAGGATTAGGTTGTGTAGAAATGTTGTTTCTTTCCTAGCTATTGCAGAACTGGGGAGAGTGGTAATGTCAGTGGGAAGGTGCCAAGCGATCCCAGCTTTCCTCTCCCGGCGCCCCGGTGCACTGCTGCTCCCAAGAGACTGGCACTGCCCAAGCAGGCGACTGCCACGCTCTCTGCAGGCAGTGCCAGCGTGGGAGGGCTATTCCAGCCGAGGAGTAAGTTGTTGCATGTCACAGGGCCCAGCCCCGCCCTTCATGTGCCTCTTCCTTGTCCTGCAATCAGTGGCATGGCAAGGCTGTTGGGATCACGCCAGCCGTGTGGGGTTGGGGCTGCTGCACCCCTCTGCAACTCCGCATGAGGAGAGAAACTTCATCCATCCCTTTTATTTATGCTTGAAGTTAAATTTAACTATTGTCCCTGCTAAGCAGTTTAGCACTTCAGTCTCTTAGATAAGCTTTCCAAGCCTGTTTTCTGTCATCTGCCCTGGAGGGAGCACTAAGGGTTTAGAAGACACGACAGGACCCACAGCTTCGAGCCTGCCTCTGTACCAAAGACTTGGTGGATTTGTTGTCATTCTGGACCCTGTACTTGTCACCTTATTGATAATTCTGCACTGGATTTAGGTTAGGAGTAAGCTGATCTTTCCAGCGTGCTCACTGTGACTGTCAAGAAGCTGCCACCTCCATGAACATAGGGCACTGGCTCGTTCACCCTGCGGGTCCCTTCCCTGGTCTCTTGAATAAAATTTTATTTTTGCCACCTCTGGCTCTCTTCTAATACCTCCTGCCATCTCCTTTGTCCTCCTCTACTTCAATTGCTGTAGGTCAGGCCTTTCTTTTGGCAAGTGATGCATAGGGTTTTCTTCTCTTGAAAGATGTAGCAGATGGTGTGAAATCCTACCCATGGAACTGTCCTTCTTGATTTCAACATTAATTAGAAATAATAAAAGGTCTCTCAGTTCTTTGGTCCCTCATGCTGGTCCCTAACTTGGGGCATTTCATGTAGTCTTTAAATGTCTGCAAGTGAAAATGATGCTAAAATTAAACTCTGAACCATTAGTCAAATTTCTGAGAAAATCATCATCCCCTGCACATCATTTGAACAAATTTTAATTTACCATAAAGATAAAATACAGTCTCATTTTTTCTTGGTGCACCTATGTCAGCATGTACAGAAAAGCTTGCAAAAAGGAGATCTGCCAAGGCCCCACCTCACGGTCACATGAGTGGGTGTGGCACTTTAAAACATATCAGAAGATAAACCAAAATTCCCTCTCTCTGAGGTCTGGGTCCCAAAGCACAGGTGGGTCCCAGATCCAGGCTGAGCCAAGAGGGGCTCACAGCAGCCAGCACACATGACCGGGCGGTGACAGCACTCATGCTGTCCCTTTGTGTTCCCTGCTGCCCTGGGGTTGTCATCTACAGGGTCATCAGTCACCCTGTACCCCGTGTTGGTGGAGCATTGGGTTGTGTGCCTGCAGTCACAGAACCATGAACACTGCCCAGAGCATCTTGTCTATTGCCTGATAAAAATTTTGAGGAGACTTTGAGACAAAAGTTATGTCAGTGGAAAGGCAGAGAGACTTGGAGAGCTTGCCAGCATGCTTGCAGCCCAGCAACCAGCAGTGCCACACTGGGAAAAACACTCAAGCCTTGCAGGACCCAGTGCTCTGGGCTGCCACCAGGACAGCTCCCTGCCAGAGCCCAGTGCTTGTGAGCAGGGAGGGAAGGTTCCATGCTCCAGAAGTGGAACAGAAAAGGGATGGAGACGGGGAGGGATTGGGACCAAGCAGGTGCACTGAAGACACTTGAGCCTGAGCAGAATCCCCATCAGAGCATCTCCGAGGTGCTGCAGAACCCATTGCCTCCTGCTCAGGTCAGCAGCAATATCCATGCTGAGCAGTGAATCCTACTGCTGTCTGTGTGTCTTTGCTTCTCCCTCTCTTTTGGCTACCTGCTGGAAATGTTTAAATATAAGCAGAATTGGCAAGATACAGTAGAAGTGGCTGGTCTAACAGTTGTGAAATTTGAAACCAAGTTGGGAATAAGGAGCATGTGCAGATAAATAATTAAAATCAAAGAACATCCTTTGGTGGAGAAGCAGCAGAAGAGAATGACTGAAACCAGCTTGCTTATGTAGAAAGCAATAAAAGCAGAATGTAACAGCTACCAGTTATGCAGCCTTGCTGAGGTTTTGTTGACTGCAAAATACGGTAAGACTGTGGGACCTTAAAAAGAGAGAAATAAATAAACATGTCAGCACCTGGAGCCCAGTCATGGCAGGTCCTGAGCACTTTCTATTTCCACTAAATTTCCTGGACAATAATTGCACACAACAGAACCGCACCTTTACTGTGAACACCTGCAAAGTTAATCCCCTTGGAGAAATGAGGAGATATTTATATGCCCAGGAGTGAGCGTTACCACTCAGAGCCAAACGCACACTCTGTACAGAGGCCTGTGCCAGCAGGTCTGGGAGCATCAGCAGGACTGGGCCAGGTGTTTGGGCAAGGCACACTCAGAACCACACCATGTGCGATGCACCACAGCTCGTGATGGAAACTCCTTCACCCTGCTCTCAGGTGCTGTGGTGAATAGCAAAACACGCAGAAAACTCTATCATCTTGGGGAAAGTGTCAAAAACAACCTTCTCCAACCAGGTCCACATCCCTCCTTGGCTGCTCAGTGTGCCTAGAGAGCCAGGCACTTAGGTCAAAACCCAGCGATGTCACTCGCAGAGATTTATGGATCCTAATGCACCAGTGTAATGTGACAGATCCTGACCCCAATACTCAAAAACAGCCCAAGGGACTGGCCCACATAAACTCCAAGCCTTTCAGTCTAGATTGTGTGCCCACACAGCACAATGACATTTTAAACATGGTGCAGCTGACTTCATGATTATATAGTGAGTTTCTTCTAGGAGCAGTATGCAAAGTGTGCACGAAGGATGCCACTTTACATTAAAGTACCAAAACAAACTGGAGGAAGAAGTTTATTAGTTAAACATTTACTGCCTTGCATAACAGATATCTCCACACAAGAAAGCTTGATCACTTCTTAATTCCTAAATCACCTCAACACATCTTGTAGCCCCCTGCAAAAAGCCTCTGGTTTCTCTAGGACTTGAATTCCAGTCCTCGAGCTCTTTTCATCCAGTGATATTTGTTCAGTCCTCAAGCACTCATGTTTTGGAGACATGTAAATCTGTATCTGTGCAGGAGTATCTCCTGATGACACCCCAGAGACCTGACTTCATCCATCCTGTCATGGGGACCAGCTTGAAAGGGAAATACTCTGCAACACCTTTCATTTTCATCTTTTTTTCCAGCTTAGGGGGACCTAGGCTTTCCACTTAAATTCAAGTGGCTTTCTAGATCTCAGCTTGTTCTTTCTGACCTATTAACAGCTTTCTACACATTGACCTCTTCCACTTCCAATTCACAAATGAAGAACTGTTTGCTTCCAATGCTTCATGTGGGTAGACCCATGAGATCTGACAGATGCAGCAGCTCATTGCTTACGTTCATTACACTGGAGTAGAGTACCACAAATAAAAAGTAGGCAGATGAACTTATCTCTAATAATCCGACATATTAATAATGTTCTTTGATTATTACAGAAGGAAGGGAAATTAAATGTGTTTGAAGAGACAGACTCTCTCCCTTGCCTAGCATTAGCATCAATCTCTCTGACATTATTTGTGCTAGTTTTCTCCTGGGTATAGAGGTTTAACTGGATTTCAAACATTATCAGGAAGATTCAAAAGGTAAAGACCAGATATTTTTATGCTTGTCTGGAACGGTTTTTATTCCATCTCCTTGACTGTGATAATAGAGACACTTCTTACTCCTTGAAAACAGTGTTAAATTCATAACTGCACACAAAGCCATATAAAAGTAATTTATTGCACATCACTGAACACCCTCAAGAGGCCTGAAATAGCATTAGCATTTTTATAGGAAGTGCTGGTATATCCTTTTGTACATACCTTACCTGTTCTTTTGTTCCTACATGGTGAAAAGCACATGAAGGAAAGGTGTGCTCAGCACCATATAAAAGAGCCAAAGCCGGCTAGAAAAGTCTCCAGCAGCATGCCGCAGGCCACAACGACTTTCACATCATCTGCAATTAGACACTTTAGCTTTGTTAAGTGCTGAGGACAAAAAGCACATGATTACAAACCCATCCAGGTTGACCACACAAGGCTGGTTACTCCTGACCAGATAAGCCTTGACTCACATCACCTCCTGCTGGGGTAGTGACATCAGGCTGTGGCAGGTGGCACACAGAGGGCCCAAGAGGAGAAGCAAGTCAGCCTGTCAGCAGGCTCTCCAGTAGATTTTAAGACAGACACATTTCAGATGAAATAAAGGTGACTATCGCTAGTGTCACTGATTGGGGAAAGAAATAATCTTAAAATATCCAAATAAAGAAAAATAAAGGACAAAAGTAAACTGCATAGGCTCATGCTTTCCACCAGCCATATCCATAAATGCCACAGTAATTCAAATTTAAAACACCAAGATAGTTGGGCTTTAAAATTCTCCTAGCAACAAAGCAGTAGTAAGAGAGTTTCATATGAGCTAACACAGATGGTGCAGACTGAAAGTCACTTGACACCGGAGCAAAGCAAGGGAATTGTTTAATTTTTGGCTGAGGTTGTCAGCGGCTGTGGAAGTTATTTAGTAAATGGATTTGTTACTTTATCAGCTGACATACCCTTTGATCGAGCATCTTCTTTTTTTTTCTTCCTCTATTTTCTGCTTGTTTATTTTAGGGCATTCACTTGTCGTGCAGAAGGGCAGCAGGTGCTGTTCGTAGATTACTCTTAGAACAGAGAAGCCACAGCTCAGATCCTGGATACGGGTATATCTGCAGAGAGGGAGCATACAAAAAGCATATACATCAGAAGATTAATTTTTTGTTTAGTCTATGAGCCTAAAAGGAAAAAATTATTGTCCTTTGCCTGGACCACATCTCCACCTGGCTCCAAATTCTGCATTGAAGAGATCCAGATTTTGCAGCAGGCTGAACACAACTGTCCACGATGGGGCAGAGCTCATTCAGCACACTGTGGGCATCCATTTGTCTGGAAGCACCAAGTTTACTATGAGTGGCATCACAAATTCCAGTGTTTGCTAAGAAGCACTGTGGTTTGAGTTCCCAGCTCAACTCTCCTGAGATTTGAAGATGGCTGGGACAGGGCTGAAATTCCTGGAGAGGCTGCTTCAGCCAGACTCTGCTGAGCGCTGACCACAGCCAGCTAAAGTGATTTTCTCTCCAGGGCTCTGCTGTAGGTGCTGGCAGGGCTTTCCCCACATCAACGTCTCAGTTAACACACAGAGAGATAGTTGTAGATTTGGTCCTAGGCCACCTTCTGCCCCAGAAGGACCAGTCTTGCAGCCCATGTTTCTCAGTGAAGCCCACCAGGCAATAGCTGGAAGCGAGTAAGCCTAGAGCAATTCTTCCCTGTGGCAGGAAGGGCAGAGCAGGGCAAGTAAAGCCCCACGACAAGGCATGGACAAAGTACTCCTGACTGCAGCCTTGAGTCAAGTACGCCTCCTGTGTTTGTCATTTAGGAGCATCTACACCAGATGCAGATTTGTCATCAGGAGAGTGTCCTTGCTGATGAGCCAGGCTCACTCCCGGTCTCCAGAGCTGGCCTTTCCAGTTACGCAGTTACCAATACAAACAGGCAAGAGCAAGCCTATCTTTCTCGCTGCTGCTCCAGCAGCTCCCATGTTTACCCAGGCAATGCAATCCATGGGCTGGGGTCCAGGCATGCCCAGAGCAACATCCCAGCGTGTATCTCTGGGCAGGCTGCAGGGAGCCCCCATGCCACTCTGTGCTGACCCAGCCCAGCCATCTCAAATCCCAAGTGCCCAACACTAGGACCAATGTGTCTCTGCATGAGTCCCTCCTGAAAGACATAGAATCATAGAATGTTTTAGGTTGGAAGGGACCTTGAAGATCATGGGCGGGGACACCTTCCACTATATCTGGTCACTCAAAGCCCCATCCATCTTGATCTTGAACACTTCCAGAGAGGGGGCATCCACAACTTCTCCAGGCAACCTGTTCCGGTGCCTCACCATCCCTGAATTCAGTATCAGGAACTGCAAATGGCAAGTAAGGTGAGCTGGGTCGTATACCAAGGAGGTACAGCCCTTGCTGTGCCGAGATCTAAATTGGATTGCCCTAGTGGTACCTGCTTTCCCACGGGCTGCACCGCTTGCTGAACAACCCTCCTGTTTATGTGCTGGCTTGAATTCGTTCCAGAAGTACAATGATAGGGAAATCATTTTTGTTGGGTGTGTGAAGGTCTGCCTTTTCATCTTTTACTAGCACAGACTTTACTGGAGAATTAACTCTGTAAACTCAGGCATCCATATAATTATCAGTGCTCTTCATGCCTTTAGGGATCAACCATAAATTAAAAACTTCCTCTGTAACAAACTTTCCTAAAGGCTCTTGTTTTATTTATGATCCCCTAAATGCCCTTGGAATCTCCAGGAGAATGATAAGAATCAGGCTGGAGGCTTTTTGCCAGCTTTGACTAATGAAAAACCCACTCCATTTCATGGAGTGACCTTCTTCCCAGAATACCATGGCCATGTCCCAGACACCAAGGTCTAAGGATATGTGAGTTCATAGTTTATGGCTTTGCTTTCAAATCAGTATATTCATATTCAGAAAAGTGATGTTTTGTTGTATTTATTTGTTTTGTTTTGTTTTTTTAGAAAAGAAGAAATTCTCAGAGCAGCTACAGGGACTGAAAAATAAACCCCACAGGTTTCTCCATAAAGCAGTACTTTTTTAGCTTGCTACTGTGTTACCTCAAGTACTGCCATCAGCACAGGAACGCCTCAAAAGTTAATCAGAACAGTCCAATATGCTGAGAATGGCAATTTGTCTTTCCAATGCCAAAAAAAAAATTAATTCAAGTAGTATTTCTCTGACTTTCTTCTGAATTGTGAAATGGGCTGGCTCACGGCAAACCAAAGGGG
Organism: Baryphthengus martii; assembly: GCA_013396935.1. Taxonomy (NCBI): domain Eukaryota; kingdom Metazoa; phylum Chordata; class Aves; order Coraciiformes; family Momotidae; genus Baryphthengus; species Baryphthengus martii. The sequence continues at coordinate 194,944 of VWZK01006483.1, read as the reverse complement.
AGGAGGGAGGCTGCTGGGCATCCAGGCGTCACACTCAGAGCTGCAGGAGGAGGTCTGGGTGCTGTGGAGAGGCTCTTCCTCAGTAAGACAAGGCAAGTGCTGTTTTGTCTCATCATAGAGGCTGGTGAGGACTAAGACACAGGCAGAGGCAGTTGCAGCAGGGATGGGGAGCAGAGCCTTGGCAGCACAGCCTGTTACCTGCTTTGCACAGGGTTCTATGTGTTACAAAAGCCCCTCTCAGCAACTTTTTGCTTAATTTTAGGATTACTTGGGGGAGGGAGGAGTAAATTTTGATTACCTGGGAAGGTAAATGAAAGAAAAAAAAAAAAAAAAGAAGGAGATGAAAGACATTGCCAAGATGCAACTCCCAGCTGTGAATTTTGCGGGATCTGCCTCAGAGCTCGGAGGCAGGAGTTTGAAGGTGATGTTAGAGAAGCCATAGGCAGCAGCTTTCCTAGATCAGCAAGAGCAGAAGACAAGCTGCTTCTCCTGTCTTGGCTGTTCAGCTTCCTTCTTGGCAAGGTATCTTCAGCCCTTCATCTCCATCAATTTCTATGCTGAGGACATGCAGATGTTCCCATCAAAAGACCTTGAATGCCCGCTGGAAGAGTTCGTGTCCTTGATTTCATAATTCTGAAACAGGAAAAAGGAAGAGCAACTACAACAAACCCAATCTTTTAACAATGATTTTTCCCTGCTCTCCTTTTCAGAGTGCGTGATGAACAGGAGAGGGAATGGCACCGATCTGCAGCCTTGCATCATGTCACCAGCCTTCACCTCTGCTGAATGTGGATGACACAGCAGCTGAGACCTCAGTGCTGCCAAGCTGGAGACGGTGCAGCTCTCGACCTGGCTTGTCCCTCTCAGCTCTGTCTCCCAGGGGTCTGAGTCAGCTAGAGGAATGTGTGGGGAATGCCAACATGCTAAAGTAGAGCAGAGGAAGAAAACAACAAAAGGAAAACATTTATTTGGCTCATTTTTCTGAAGGAAGCTCATTTGAAATGCTATCATTAGAGAGGGAGGTAGAGTTACAGCTAAAATGAATGATTTCTACCCAGCACTGGGTTTGAATTCAGTTTAATGCACTGATGTCTCAGGCAGCAAGTGCCCAGATCTAAACCCTCTGGCAGGTATTTTGGGAGACAGGGGTGCCCAATAGCTGGTGTCACCCAGAAGGGTGCCAGACCAAGGGACACTTTCTGAAGGAAGTTTTTTACACCATCGACTGTCCTAGCAAATGCCACAAACTTTTATTTTTACGGTATGTCAGGTCACACCTAGTAAATTCAGGCAGTTAATTTTGTTGTATTCAACAACCCCAGCACTCCTCTGACTCTGCCCAGGCCCCAGGACCCCATTTCATATCTCATCTGCACTTAAACACCTGTTTAGAAAGCAGCTGACACTGTACAGCTACATTTGCTTCTGCAAGAGTGAGGTTAGTGCTGAGTGCTCTATCATATAGGGGTTGTTGACATGGGAAATATCAGTGTTGGTCAAAGCTTTAAAATCCAACCCAGCGTATCAAAGCATCCCACCTCCTCTTGTGCAGCGCAACCGTAACTCTGGGGACACATTAAAACAGTGGCAAAGTGACCGTGGAGAGGATGGGGCAGTAAGTTTTCTCAATAAATGCTGAAGGGAGAAAGAAATAGGCAGGTGCAAGGAAAACAGAGAGTATCAGCATGTAAACAAGAAGTACCAGGAAAAACAAGGCCAAAAGGCAAGAGTCAGTTAATAGCAACATTTTATTTTACTTCAGTGACACTGAGAGAGAGTCCTGTGGCTTCAAACCCAGCACTGAAATGGCATTGCAATCAGTGCTCAGGGTTGTAAAGAGTTCCTGTTTCAGGGGCGTTAATTACACTAATTAGTGGCAAGGCTGTGCCTTTGTTGTCCGACAAAGTGCAGATTCGTTGCCCGGTGTGCAATAGCCAAACCCCACACGCTCAGGGGGGATATTGCTATTTATTCCAGAGTTGCGCAAGCCGGGGTGCTCGGTGGATTTCCACAAATCAAGCACATCATAAAGAAACTTCTGCTACCTTTATACACACAGTTAGTAACACCCTTCTCACTATGATTGGTTAGTAATTAACAATAATGTTGCTAAAATGAAACTAATTCTTTCAGGACAGTGCTAATCGTTACTTTAAGGAAAAATAATGAAAACAATATAATCTTTAAGCATAAGTCTGCATTTTCCCAGGGTGTTTTCTTCTTCAAGGATGTCTGGCTCTGTTCTCAGGGTTTCACAGGTGTCCAATTAATCACTCAGATACCTTCAAGGATGGTCTTCTTGTGCTTCAAATATCCTGCTTATCTAATGGCCTATTAAGCCTGTAAGTACTATTTCACAAAACTTTTTAACTCCTTCTGTGTTTGCGTTCCTGTTTGGCGGTGTGGATAACACCTTGGCCGTGGTTCCCGGTGCAGGCGGGTAAGGGGGTGGCCCCACACCTCAGGTCTTCCTCCCTGGTTTTCTCCTCCTCCCCAAGCCCCACTTCTGAGGTGTATCAATGCAGAAGCTCAGTGTGGGGAGGACTGGCTCCCTCCTCCTCGGCTATTCAACACCTAGAAGAGGAAAAACAAGGGGAAATGAAAACCAGCCCACACCATTGAGCCCAAGCAACACTTGGTCCTCCTGCGTCTCCTCCAAAATGGCACAGGTAATCAGTTCTGCCTAGCAAGTCTAGCACAGTTGTCGATAAGACAAGAACCAAAACTTTCACAGAATAAAGGCTCTGAGCCTATACACCAAAGGCTCAGAGCTCAAGAGAGGCAGGTGATAGTCCAGGAGAAAGAAGCCCTAAACCATCACCAGCGTGATACTGACACAGAGGGTTGTCTCCAAGCTTCAGACTTAACCACCACGGGCTGTCCTGCCTGTCACCAAAGTGAAGCAGCAGGTATGATAAGTTCTGAAATCTAGTTTGAAGAAGCCAGCCCTAGCAAGCCCTGTCTCTGTGGAGTAGGAACTCCCAGCCATTGCACTCCGCATACCACAACAGCTCAAGCAAAAGAGATGGTTTATTTTACAGCCTATTTATGCCAACCAACAACATTAGCCACACGGAGAAATAATGTGGATTGATTCCTTATTGCAGGGATGATTTTTATATAAGTGATTTAGGAAAACAACACCTTTCAGGACAATTAACAGTTTGCTTTAGTGTTGGAATGGCTTTCAACATAGACTTAAGTGCTTTCAAGAGGCAGGCTCTATTATTTCTTAGCTATGACGTGATGAAGGAAGGACAGTACCACATTATGCTTCTGAGGAATTCTCTTCCTCCCCAGCAGCAAGGTTGCAAAACTAAGTCTGTTAATACTTCATTGCCGTTTCCATTGATTTTAGTGGTAAAAGCCACTAAAATATGCTTGCAGGAATGTATTTCTTTTCTTATTACCTACTAGCACTAACATACTTTAAGCACAAACAAATTGGGTGCCCCATTTTTTTTTTTCTTTAAAGGCTGGGGGTAACAAAGGCAGACAGCTCTCTTTAGCAATCAAAACTAACTTTCTTCAAATAAGGTATCACTTTGATTTCCCCCCAGAAATATGCTGATCTGGGTGATTTCTTTAAAGAAGCACTAGTTGAGGAACTGTCATGCAACTCACACTATTTACTCATTGAACTACTGTCCAATCAAAGCCTGAAACGGTGTGCAAATAGCACTGACCATTTTTTCACCTTGTTTACACCTAGTCAAGAGAAATCAGGCCGGCTTACCTCCCCTCCCAGCACGTGGATCTGGTGCAAAGGCGGGAGATGAGGAGGAGTCTGGCTACATGGCTGTGCCCCTCAGAGGAGAGCTGCAAAGCTCTCCTGCCCTGGGGGAGAGTAGCCAGTGGCTCTGCAGCGTGTGCCGCTTCATGAAATGGCAATGAAGCCTTTCCAGAAAAGCACGTACTCCCTGCCAGCACTTCCACCCTCCTTCCTGGGAGGTTTGCTGTCCGGTGCCTGGGAATACACGATCCTGAAAGAGAAGCTGGAGTCACCTTCCAGATCTGTCTGCATCTAAAATGTATTTCCTTTCTTTCTTTTGCATTTTATAAATAGTCCAATCTTCCTGCAGCTTTTTTCCTGGTCTGGTGATTCATCTTGACTTGTTGCTTCACTTAAATAGGGGATTGAAATGTCTCTTGTATAAATGAAAAAAAAACAATCCCCCTAGATGCAGATTAGCAACTAACTACTTTGGATCTTTTCCTATGGAAAGACCTAAAATAATTCCTTCCGTACTATGGCTGGTCGGGTTATTGTTAGGATGAATTGGTACGAGACACAAGTGATGCTATCTAGGCATTGCTAGATATTTGTTGTTTCTACCCTCTCTGCCTTCCTCTGAGTACTTCCAGACAGTAACAATTTCTTTCTCCTTAGTTTAGTGACAGGTATTTTTGACCTGTGTACTGCATTGAGAATTTCACAGGTAATTTCCCCTTTATTTCAGCAAATGGCAAGATTTTTGTCAGCATGGTTTCCTAGCAGAAGGAGATGGAGGCAATCACACTACCCTCCTGAACAGCCGTCAGCTTTGCTGGCAGCATGGGAAGCTCTTGGGTCACCTCAGCCATGGCCGAACAAGGAGGTAAGGTCCCAAAGACACTAACATCTCCCAGGCTACATGAGACTGAAATGCTGCCGAGCAGGCTGGGCGCTCAGTGAGTGCCAGTGCTGGCTGGGTAAGAGAGCCCATAGGTCAGGGTCAGCAAGGGATGTGGCTGGGCAGCAACACGGCTCCATCATGGAGTTCAAGCTGCTTCAGTGCCACCAGCAAAGGCTCACAGACAGTGCGACTACTTCTGATTTCCCAAGCTCCACTCTGTGATGCAGAAACGGTTACATAACAGAGGGATGCTGGAGTGACTGAGAGATGGGGTGACAGGGTGACCATCACCTGCCAGGTGAAAGGGTTGTAGTTTCACTGGGAAGGATGTGGCCTAATTCCAAGTTGTGGGAGCTCCCTATAGAACGCGCTGCAGTCCAGGAGTGCAGGGAAGCCCCTCTCCTGAGGATACCACACAGCCACTTGCAGGCAGGAATGGGTGTTCTCATCCCCAGGAGGACAGGGAGCCTGACAGCTCTGGGGAGCCCAAAAGAGACCCAGAGCACCTGCCTGGCACTGTCAAGGCAGGTAATGTTGGTGGGACAAAAAAAAAAGGAAATAAACCCACTTACGCTAAACCAAAAGTGTCAAAGGCAATTGTTCCCTGCACCTGCATAGCAATCAGAGTCCAGCAGCAGCACAAGGCACTGAGCTCCCAGGCTGCGCAGCCCCAGGGGCAGGAGGAGCTCTGACAGTCTTCCCTGCTGCATCCCTCGGGCCAGCATTCTGTACTGCACCTGCAAACAGACGAATCCCTTTGGCTAACCTGGCCCTCACTTCTGCCTTTGCACTCCCTCCTCCCTTAGTCAGGATTACCTGATGAATACAGATTACTGCTGATCAAGAATTATGTCCTCATTAAGCTGATTCCATACCTCATTTGAAGATGGCTGCTCCATTCTCTTGCAATGCTGCAGCTCCTGACTGCCTTTTAGTTAGTGACTGAAATGACTGGTGACATTACATCCCAGCTGACAGGTGGTCAGGGGAGTCGTGTTATTGTTCTCTTGATGAAGGTTTCGTTAAACTTTTGCCAGCCTTGCATTTTAGGCCATTAATGTGCTCTCTGTACTCTGTATTTTCTTTAATTCCATTCAGGTTGTATGTGATACTCTATTTTTTCTTTTAATTTTGAGGAGGTGGGGGTTGTACTTTTCCAGCTGCCTGCCAGGCAATCAAACATTAAAGGCTCTGTTTCCCAAGCAGAAGTGTTTAAACTGCCTGAGGTTGTGGTTCCCGTTAAGTACTCCCTGCCAGTCCCCTAGCTGTTGCTGCAAAGATTCCAACCCTCACAACTAAACGATGACAACTGTATGGAATTCAACCCAGACAGCATGAAAGAAATGAGAATTTTGTGACGGTTTAAAAAAAAAAATAGACTTAACAAATATCAGTTCCTCCTGCATGTGTTGGAAGCGGTCAGGAGGTGAGCTGGGCAGCGAGGAGATGCTATCTACCTCAAATATTCAAAGCCTTTTAATTTTTGCTGCGTCCGAGACAGGGTATGTTTGTGCCTCGCCGCAGCTGCTGCATCTGTTTATTTGAGAGGTTGTTGCCGTGTGAGTACCTTCATGTCTACCAAAACCTTCCGAGCAGTTGAAGTAGCAGTAACAGCAGAATTTTGTTCACCAATTTCTTTGACTTTCGGAGTAGAATACACAAGCAAGTATAATGTATCATCAAAACTGTCATATCCTAACAAAGTTTCTGAATTATTTAATACATTTTATATGATTATTACCTGATTTATATCACAACACAGCAAGTGCATTATCAAGTTTAGCCCATGTCTTCTCATGAATAATGAGATGGCTAAAGATGTGTTTTGCTTGTGTTTTCTTATTGCCATAGTATCACATTTTCTTTTGGGTGACAACAGAAATCATTCTAGATCCCCATGCTCCTAGGGAAGAAATGGAAGCTCCATGTGACATGTTCAATTATATTGTAAGACATATTCCAAAAACATTTTTTCTAACTGAACAGTAGCCCCTTGACCACGTGCTTCAGGAGAAGTGAAGATATCTGCAGAAAGTCTCTGATACAGAACAGGGAACCTGTAGCGTACACGTTCATTCATTCATTCATTCATTCACCATTTCTCTTCACCTGGTTTTGTGCTCTAACTTTTTTGACAGCTTGCGAATGTTTCCGTGGTGATCTAAGTTTGTTGCCAAAGCAGACAAATGAATCATCTATTTACAGTAGAAGTGGGGAGCTGCCAGGGGAATACCTGACGGCTCTGCCTGTGGTGTGCAAGTCCCAGGAAAGCTGACAATAAAGCCCTTCCTCTCAGCTCTCTGGGCATGTGCCATGTCTGCGTTGTGGCGCCTACCCTGGCACCAGGGCTGTGGGGACCCTCTGCCATGACCACAGGACCAGTTGTTTAAGGATGTCTTGAAACAACACTGCTGGATGGTAAAGCTTGTGAGGAAAAACGTCAGAAAGCCAAGCTCTCTAGGTGGATGGGTAAACAGGCTGCCTTGGTTCTTGTCTCAGCTGCATCTGTGGCTCCAGACAAGCTGCCCAGCTCAGGACCCCTCTTCTTTTAAAATACATATTAGTTCACTCATAGAGCATCTAGGCCTCCCACAAATACTCTTGTTGTAATGGAAATTATGCTTCTTCAAACCACAAAGGAAAATGCTTGCTTTTTCCAGCCACCTCTCTGTCCTCTCCAAAACGATTAAAATTCTCAAGCCCTGACAAAAGCACAATTAGGGTACAGGCAGCATGCCCCAGCAACTCAGTCCCTGTTGCTGATCTGACCTGGTTTAGGCAGAGGATGGGATAATAAGACCCTGAGCCCCTCAATGCATCCTACCCAGCCCTGCTGTTCCTCCTGCTGCCAGAAGGCATCCTCTGCCCCCCAAAACAGTCCTCTGGCTCCACCAGTGCCTGTCGGTAAGGTGGGTGTACCAGGCGTAGGGTTATATCACTTGGCTTTGGACACAGTGGCTCACTCCCTTCTATCCCAGGACAACCTTCGAGACACCAGCTGCTCTTCCCTGCTTGCCAGGATGGGGAATGTCTCTCTCTCCAACTTGCATGATCAATGTCACCACCGCAGCATTGATTTTTAGGTGCGCACATTCTTTTGGAGATCAGCGCTAAGCAGCAAGATGAAGGTTTTATAGATACTTCTGAAATCAGTTTCCAAGAATGTATGATGTTCTCTTAGGACTCTTTGGACTGGCTCCCCGGAGCGGGGTGTCTGCGTGGTGAATGGCAGCAGCGGCTGCCTCAGCAAGCCCCTCCACAGCTAGCGCCCAACAGTGTTAATGTCCAAGTACTAACGGTGGGGCTTTGCTGAGAATGTTTTGGTTTGCATTTCAGTTTGGCTTCATCATTAAACCCAAGTAGGAGAACAAAGTACAAGGTGTGTTTTTGGTTTACATACAGGAGTAAGGAAATTCTAATTATTCACAGAGGTCTGTAGAAAAATCAGAAAAATTAAGATTCCTACTATACAATCAAATTTGATTGTGTAATAAAGTTGGCATTGAAAAGATTTCTAATAATGCCCTTCCGACTACATTTTTCAAGTTAGACTTGGATTAAATCCCCAAATAGGTGGTTTAATTTCCAGTTGGCTTCCACTGTTAAGCTTTAAAATATGGCATGAGGTATACTCATAATTACGGTTCTGCTTTTGACTGGAACCGCTCAGACGCGCACTTCTCACTGTCAGATTTTGTATTTTGAGTGAGAAGCTCTATTTTATTTAGCTCAGAGCAATGCCAGAAGCAGGCTTTCCTCTGCAGCCTCCCCAGCAGCGCCATCAGCGGGTGCTCTCAGGGCACACCCCGCACACACCTCCAGAGCTGGATGCCACACAAAAAGCAACAGTAGCTGCTTTTTCGCCAAAAGACACAAGCAGCAGAGGTGGCCGCGGCAAAGAAACTCCCTTTCTTCTCCTACCGCGCAGCAGCATGAGAGCACTCACCTGGGAACTCGGCTTTAACTTCAGGTCCCTGCTGAGCTAGAGGGGGTTCAAAGCCCCCTGCACATGCTGCTGGAGAGCCATGGCCAGCATGGCATGGGCTCGGTAATGATGGGGGTGGCACTTTTTTTATGCCCTCCTTACACAGGGCGGTGGCACAAAACTAGGTTGAAGGTTCAGTTTCAGGCAGAGCTGGCAAGTAGCCGCGGGTTCCCAGCCCAATGGTTAGCTGCAGCCACGGAAGGGTTTCTGGCCCAAAGCTGTTAGAATATTTTATCTTATGTCTGTGAAAAGTATAGTGCCTTAAGGCAAGGTGGTGGAGCAGGACTCACGCTGCGGGGGAAGCACCTCTTTTGCACTGGACTATAAAGGCGTGTTCCCGCCCTCTGGGACGAGAAGGGCGGGCAGTGACTCACGTTTTCCCTGCGCTGGGCGCTGCGTCAGAGGGGATCGGTAAGGAGCGCCCCGGCCGCAAACACCCT
>VWZK01006483.1:132360-178427 GCA_013396935.1 Baryphthengus martii | reverse complement strand
TCTGATGGGAACCCCGGGCACGTCGGCTCCGCAGGCCGAAGAGCGTCGCGGCTCGGCGGTGTCCAGCTGTAAATCAGCCCGGCCGAAGCAGCCGCGGTCCCCCTATGCCCCTGGGCTCCCTCGCCCCGCTGCCCGGCAGCTGCCGTCCAGCTCGCTGGGGCAGAGCTGCCAATGCTCTGGGTGACATCTAATCGCGTTACTGCAGCCTGCGGCACTCCAGAAGGGCGAGAGCTAAACTGATGTATTCTGCTCGATGCAGAGCTTAAAGTGGATTGTTTTGCCGGACAAAAAGTTTTAGTAGAAGCAGAAAAGGTGTCTGAGAAGCGGGACCCCGAGCCAGGCTGCCGCTGTTGAGTGTGCTGCTTGTGCCCGAACGCTCTTACGCTCTAGAAATACCGCTGATGCCTCGTTACGGTTCAGTTCCATTTCTCCTGTTTATTCAGCTTCAGTTCAGAGCTCTCCCCTCCTCCTCAGCACTCCAGCCCCGTTCCTTCAGAGCGTTTTTCTACCTTTTTTTTTTTTTTTTCTTCTGAGATTTGTCTGTCTGTCTTTCCCCCTTTCAATGGTGTCGTGGTCCAGTATTCTTTCTGCTTACTGCTTCCTCTTGTCAGTCCATCCCCACTTGACAGAAGAGGTCTGACAGCAGGTTATGTTATCCTGTAACTTGCCCGGAAACCTCCCAGAATGTTTAATTATATCTGAGAGTGAAAAAAATGCTTATGCATAGCAAGTAGTTTCTTCAGAAATGGGAGGAAGAATGAGGATATAACAATTGCAGAACGCAAGCACTGAGTAATAAAGATTTTCAACCGATTCTTAATTAGTTCAAAGACTTGTGTATTGGCAGAAGAGCAGTAGTTTTCTTGTCAGGAAGACATTTTTTGTGTGTATTGCTTAAATTCCAGCGTTTCCCCTGATACACTGGACAGTGTTACTTGGCTTCCAGCTTGTGGCCCATCCGCACCCTGTGGGATGTGCTCTCCTGCTGTGCCCCTCTTGCACCAGGCTGCCAGCGGTTTGAGAGAGGGAAGCATGCGTCTCCCGTCTTCTGCTCCTGCATCTCCCTGCTTCTGCTCCGTAACCTGAGCATCCGTCTCCCTTTGCGCCAGGTTTGACAGGATCCCTGCTGCGCCTGGCTGCCTTATCGAGAGGGAATTCCCAACAGAGAATTCACTTCACCATGCTCCACATCCTTCTTACTAGTAGCAGCAAACGCTTGTTTGCAAATTGCTTCACTGAATCACGCATCTCCAAGTGTCTTAACAAAAGAAAGTGTGTTGACTGTGTTTCCCGCTGAAATCAATGGGAAAAATGTTGACGAAAGGGCTGCTTGACTCCCAGAACGTGCTCTTGTTTGCCAAGAGGTGCCACCATCGGGCAAGGCACAACTGGGGAGAGACTTTGGCTCCTAAGTGCATCTGCTACAACCAAAATAAAGATTGTGGAGCTAATACACAATAGTTCTGGGTGAAATTCTGTGTTTTCTGTTTGTGGCAGGTTCTGTCATGTTTTTGTGATTGTAATTGGTTTTGTTTTAAGCATTTTGAAATATCTTTTGAAGCACATTACAGATTTTATTTTAGAGGCAATAAAGGTTGCACCAGCATTACAGTTTAGCCTTACAGGATAAATTCACTCACAAAACTCACTTTCTGCCTGTATGTTGGAAGAAAATTACGCAGATCTTTGTCATTTTTCTCACCCTTCCGTGTATATAATGTGTTTACATTAAAGTTTTGCTGATACAGTGAGAATTTTAGTATTAAAAATTCAGTTACCAGTGTGACCTGAAAGTCTGTAACATGAAATACTGTTACCACTTTTAGTTTGCTTGCTATGACAAGATAGTGGAGGTATGTGCTGTACTTTATTCGTGAAAACTAAGGTGTTCCTGCAGTAATTTTTTAGAAGAAATAAACTGCTCTTTGAAGAAAACACAGAATTATTTTCACATAAAATAGGAAGATGAAGAAATTAACCACAGTGATGTCTGAGCTGGATCATGTGCCTTTTAGGTTTGTCATAAGGGCAGCTTTCAGGGGACACTGAGCGAGGCTGTTGTAAATACTTTGGAGTTTGGGCCACATCACTCTTGGTTTATGCGGTGTGAGGTGGGATATAGCCCACCACTGGCACATACGTCTGGACTCCGCTCTGGCATAACTATGAGAACATTACAAAGGGCTGACTTACAGTATCAGCTCCCTCTTTGGGTGGCCTCTTGTCTTGTTCTTTTCCTCATCTTCTCTCTCCTCCTGTCCTTGCTTTACCTCCTTGTTCATGCTTGCTTTGTCTTCCCAGTAAGGCCTCTTGGCTCTTTCCCTTTGTCGCTCTGGGTCCCGCCCTTGCTGCACCGCTTCCAGCCGTAACTCTCCACTAGTCCTCACCACTTGCCTGTCCCAGTTGACAGTCTCATGTGCTCTTTGCACACCTACTGCTTCTTCATACTCCTTCGTGTGCCTTCTTTCTCCCCCAGGACATCTGTACTGCTTTTGCTCTGTGAAGGGTTCTCCCTCTGGCCGTTCCCAGTGCGCCTGCGGAAGCCTGCTCCGCACCAGCTACAGCCACTCCTGCCCTGCTGCCTCCTCAGCTGTTTCTGCATCCTCCTGTTCTGTCTCCCCAGCTGCCATCTTCCTTTGCTTCTTTTAACCAGCTTGTTTAAGCTTTAATTTCCAGAGCAATTCTCTGCAGCTGCTCTTCTCTTCAGTCTGGTCTTCTGATGGCTCAGGAAGCCTCCCGCTCAAACTCCCTCCACCTGTGTTAGTGTCTCCTCTCAACTCTGGGGTTTGTTCCCACCATGTCAGTGCTCGTCTTCTGCTGCTGTCCAGGTGCATAGGACATTCTGGCCCCGCCAGTTTGATGTTGCACGCTGACCAACTGCAGCCAAAGTGCACAGAATGCTGGGGTTGGACTGGTTGACCAAAATCCCATTACACTTTCGCTCTTCAGGCCTTTAGGCCAGATCTTCAGGTGAGGTACTTGGCAGGGTGTGTGGGCTCTGTAAGAGGCAGCCCGGTGACCTAGGGGTGATAGGAGTGCAGCTGGGGTGAGGGACTTTGTGTGAGAGAGTGGTGAGAGGCTTCGCTGTGCCTGTCCATTACGGGCAGGCTTGACTGTCGTCATCCCAGTGGCGTGTCCTGTAGCAGCACTGCTAGAAGCTGGCCTTGGGTTGGGGAAAGAGCAGTCCCTGGAAGTGGGGAGACTTAACTGCTTCTTGAATCCTATACCCCAAGGGAGCTTCATGTCCCCCTACAGACCTGCAGTCCCTTCTGAGTGCACAGCCAGGACCCCTGTGTGTGTGCGTGGAACTGCTGTAGACTCTCTCCTCTTCTCTCCCTGCACTGATGGAGTCTGCCTCATGCTCTGCCTGTGCAGGGCAGAACTGTCAAAACCACCTCTTCCAAAAATAATCTCTGCTTCAGAGGCTGGAAAATGTGACAGCTCATTTTCTTATGCAAAGCAATGCAGTGGGTGTCTGAAAGCAGCTGAGGCTGAGGGGGTGACCAGGGAAAAGCAGCTCTAAAATGGCAGGAAAGTAGCAGCCAGGGAACACGACAGGAAGGACGGAAGGAAGGGAGGAAAGTGAGAAGCAGGAGCAGGTAGAAGGAGAGCTGGGGGCAGCAGACAGCGAGTTCAGGGCAAGAGAGGGTGGTACAACATGGGGCTGTTCTCTTCCCTGGCACACCTACTGCTGCTCGCGGTCATTTATTAATAATTGGAGAAGTGTCTCTGCTGCTACATACAGCTTATGTATCAGGCAACTGGGGAGGTGGAGCATATAGTCGACAACAAGGCAACCTGTCTCTTTTTTTTGTCACCTCTATGTTCTTTTCCCTTTTTCTTCACATCCCATTTTCCTCATTCATCTCAACGTTAGGAAAAACCCACTTTGTCCTGGTTCTGCAATTGTTTAGTGGGATACCAAACGAAAACCAGAACTTGTCGCTAAGACTTCAGTTTATGGAGTTTCGTTTGCTTTACCAGTCTGATCGCCAGACGGAGAGAGTCCTGTTTGGCTGGCAGCACCTCCCCAGCCCGCCAGGATACTAGCCCCACTTTGTGTGTACCTGCATTTTACACAGTATTGCTCCTGGCCGTTTTTCTCCAGAGCATTTGTGGCCTTTCCTGAGTCACTGCAGTTCCAGTCCTGCTGTGCCTGCTCAGCACTGTTCAGTGGAAGGCTTCAGAGGCTGTCAGCAGTGCTGATGTTTGTGCTGCTGCCATAGGAGACAGCCTGGCAAGGGGAAAAAAAGCCTCAAACACCCCTAATGAAGCCTAAGACAGGTAACAGAAACTTCTTTTTGGAAAGTGAGTAGTTTTCCGTGAGACTGATTTTCTCTGGCAGTAACTGGAAGCAGCTAAAGGATCACTGTCAATTCACATGTATTTGTATTTTCCATTGTTTCCCGGAGAAGCTGGGGATGTGGTTTTATGCTGCCCAGGAGAAAATGGACATGTCTGGGTTTCTCATCGGGAAGATGTTTAGGCTTTTGATTTTTAAGCACTTGTGGGTTATTTCTGTATGCACATTGCACTATATCTTAAGTTAAATTTCCCAGAAAACCACTTATCCAGCCTGCAAGCCATATTCTTCTGATGTGGAAAGCGAAACTGCCGCTGGATTGGGAAGATAAATGAGGGAAGAGAATTGGCAAGGTGGCTGGTAAATCACAGGCCAGCTGTATAACTGCACTCCTGGCCAGCAGGCTAGGGACTGAGGCTAATCCAATCGCTGGGATTTCTCCCTGCTCTTAACAAATACAGCTCTGGTATCTGAGGTTTGGCTTGGCTTTGGCATGCAGAATTAAGAAGGTGTTTTAAGTTACTCCTTTATCCTAAACTCTTGTCATCTACATACTAATAAGCAAGAGCCATTTTTCACTTCTTATGATGGGACATCAAGGGGTACTTTTAACCTCTGATGTTGGACATATCCCTGTTTCACAGAAAACTGTGGGATAGATGGTTGCTTTAGTCAGAGCAGAAGGAATAGGGGAGTAAATGATTGCTTCAGTATCCACTAAAGATTGTGAGAGGTTTTATATCCTGTTCCTTCAGTGCAGGATCAGGTTGTGTGCCAAACTGAATTTTCCTGTGGCTGTCAGAAGAATTGTGTTCCTTCTCAGGACATGGGCTGGGACGGTGGTACTGGTTGCAGCCTTGGTCCCCACCTATCTTTTTGGAAGGTCAGCCAGAACGGGTGTCTGGTCAGCTCAAACCAGCCGAGATGCATACTTGCTGCATGTCTTGGTCCAAGAAATCCTGGGAATTCTCTATAGTGGAAATCAGGAGTTAATATTGGAATGCTTTGTTGATTCTTTCCATGTAGGTCATGCTTCCTATTTCACTTCACATGGGGTGACCCTGTGTTTATTTTTGTTTAGCATATTGTGTGCTCTTTCTTCACTTGTGCAATGCTGGTGGTTTTGTTGATACCTCCAATAAAGGGCCACATTTTTGGGTCCTATGCATGATGTGGAGATACACCATTTCACAAGGATAGGGATACCTTTGGAGAGCTATGGAAGAGTATGACAAAGTGACCTTGGTTATTTGCAGACACATCTTTGAAAATATCAGAACACAACTGAGAACCTTTTCTGCTTGCAAGGAGGCTATACGGGTCTGTGCGTTCCACCACTTTGAATGGTGTATTTATTATATGCAAAGTTTTCCCGATGTCATGGTTTAACTACTTAATATGAAACCTAACCGATCGATTTGAATTTCGGCTAACAAAATTATATACTTAGAGGCTGAACTATGAGCCAGTAAGGTGAGAAGGAGACAGCCTGTAAGCATTGTAGAATGAGTTTGTGTAGCTAACAAAGCTCTCTGCTAAGATCAGATAAATGTTCTTCTGGATGGAGGCATTAGAAACACAATTGTTTGCTTTTTTGTGCTTAAAATGAAATTACTTGTGATACAGTGACTTAATGGCTGCTGCATTTTAAGAGTTCTTGAAGGTGTGAAGGAGATGAGATGGTGGTGTGGCCAGGGCATCTCGTGTGACGTATCGATGAAGTCAGCAGGGATGGCTTTGCCTTTCCTCCTAATAGAGGTAACAACATTTCTACACCTCGCATTATAGGTATTTTGGTAGGAATCATGTGAACAAAGGTCCTTCTTTTCTTCAAACTTACCAACCTTTAATTATTTTTGAACTATTGACTAGTTTCAGCCCTGTATGACAGATGAGATAGAGATGTTAATACCTCTTGCAGTGTTAATTGTCGATGCTAATACTTGATCCCATCCCTGTTGCATACCTGTTAGCTTATACTCAAGCAAGCAAATAGACTTTGGATAGGAAAATGCAGGTGCAAGAATGCAGGTAGTGTCCCCTACATATGATACAGAGTAAACTGAATTCATTTTGACTCTCTGTGCCCAGTACACTCCTCCCATGTGTGTCAACAGGCCTTGAGCTCTCCCATATCTTGCTGCTGTCTCTTGCCAAATGCCTGGCTCACATACCACACCCTTGGCATCACAGAACTAAAGCCACTACTGGCATGCTGTTAAGCAATCTACTCGCTATTAGTAATTGATTTTTTTTTTTCTCCTTAAGATGTCACAGGAACTAAGGGCAGAGGGCATACTTGAGGGACCTGTGGAGGTCGAGGACTTGAGTTTCATTTAAAGAGACATCACAGAGTCACAGCTTTGCTGCTCAGATAGTCTATTGGCAGCAATATAAGGATTGAGCAATACCGCTTTAAGTTTTTAAAACAAGAGCTGATGTGAAAGCCAGATTTGCTGCTGCTTAGTGCAAGCATCCCCACTGTCATCTCAGATCTACATGAGAGGCTGCAGAGGAGATCCCTGTTCACTCTGCAAAAACACAATGTGCAGAGATGGTTGTTGGATTTGTCGGGGACCACAGGGAGGGAACCGTCGTCAGTGGGCTTGCCCTCGTGACTAGAAAAAACTTGCCCGAAGATTTTCATCAGGTGTACCGAGCGCCTGAATTTTGCAGATTCATGTGGAGCAGTTTAGCTGGAGATTGTACAGGTTATGCAACGTGCAGCCCATCCCAACCACCTGCATGGCAGCAGGGTACTGGCATCTCACCACTTTCTGAATTCTCCTTTATGTGGCTCACTTTGTTCTTGCAGCTCAATTTTTGGGACATGCACCTCATTCTCACAGCTCCCCATGGGAGATGAGCCCTTTGGTTGTACGGTTTATTGTCGGAGAGAGTCACCTCTGTCCCACAGCTCCTCCTTGGAGACACACTGTACCTTGGTCCCGCAGATGTTCACTCTGCAGGAGCCGCAGTAACAAGGAGAGAGACCACGTGGGCCCTATTTGAGATGACATGTGGAGTGGCACTCTGGCCTCATGGAAGCTTTGGTAGAAAAAGAGGGCGCTGGAGTAGTATGTCTACTACTCCATAGTAGACTGGGAGTGCTCTACTGACAGGATCTGCAGTGCAGACTGAGCCCATGTAGCCGCTTATGGCAGTGGCTGCCTGCCTCCAAAGGGGGGTGGTGGTTCTCTGATCTGTTGAGATGGGGACCCAGTCAGTGATGTGCCAGAGTGAAAGGGCTGGCAGGCAGCCTTGTAAAGACCTCATCAGTCTGAACCAGCCTGTGACTGCTGTTTCCCTGATCCAAAATGTCTCTGTGAGGGGAAGAAGGGATGCTGGATGAAGTCAGTGCCTAGAAAGGTGTGGATATGTAGGTACATACCTGTTGGAAAACAGCCATGGAGGGCTGTGGAGCGTGGCCTGTACTAGTGAATGTACTGGGATGGGAGTCTGAGGAGGCCTGGGGAGGTGGGAAGTGCGCAGATATGCTCCCGCTCATCTGTTCTGTGGATGCAACTCATCTGCTCCGAAGGATCCTTGTTGTGAGCAGCTGGGAAGTGGGCCCATTTGCACTGTTTGACCCTGAGCCCAAGGCTGTGCTTGAGTTCAAATAGTGAAGTGAATATAAATATACCCAGAGTCACTATGGGTGGAGTTCATCTAACATTAGGTGCTTATAACACAAGCGTCTGTTTTTATAGCTCTTTTTATAGTCAGTGGAATG
This sequence comes from Baryphthengus martii, assembly GCA_013396935.1. Lineage (NCBI taxonomy): Eukaryota > Metazoa > Chordata > Aves > Coraciiformes > Momotidae > Baryphthengus > Baryphthengus martii. The sequence goes on along the minus strand of VWZK01006483.1, from coordinate 170,391 downwards.
CTAGCAAATGTAAACCACAGCGTTCGGGCATGTTGGATTTTTCACCCGTGTGGGGCGAATCGCGCTCTGAGCTCTGTTGACTCCATCGCCTGTGCCGATAATGGGAGCCTGGGCAGCTACCACAGGTGGATGAATCTATAATGCAGGTGAGTTGAGGTGAGGTGGATCACACCACAAGTGCCTACAAGGCCAGCGAGAACCATCAGCTGGACAGTGGAGAGTTTCATGGAGGGACTGCCTGCCTGCTGGCTGCTTGGCATGCAGGCGCTCACGTGTGGGGGTACAGCTCAGGCACACCACAAACTGCCCTTTGCTGGCAAGAGTCTCGGGTGAAAACTGGGGAGAGAGAGGAGATGCTGTGATGGCAGCCCTGGGGTCTAAAATTTAGAAGTTGAGGAAGCCTGAGGATATTCCAGGGATACCAAGAAAGTGGAGAAGAAGGGATGTTGTAGTTGTTGAGATGGGACATGTAGAGAACAGTCTCAAACCTTGTAGGGAACCAGCCTCTCGCAGAGCTTCTGCTGTATCCCATGTTCTCCCATTCCCCTCAGTGTGGTACACAGCACGGCAGATGACTGCCACCAGCTCTCAGAGGTGGCTCTGCTGAGAGGCAGTGGCTCTGTTCCGTGTTTTTAGAAACGTACTCGTTCACCATGAGTCTCTTCTCAGGCCCCTGGGTCTGTCTCTGGGTGTAGCCATAAGACTGGGGTCAAAGGCTTTGTGATCCCTGCGGCTTTCAGAGCTGATTCAGAAGCATAGCTTGTATTTAAAAAAAATGAAATAAAGTCAGGAGAAGGTTTGTGTGTGACTAGCTCTATTGTCCCAGGAGAAAATTGACATTCATTTCTTACTACTTCCAGAAATGTTTTGGTTTCTGAAGTATTTTTTTCCTTCACTTTCAACATTTTTCTGGTATTTTCCTGTTTCTGAGTTAACTTCAGCAGGGCAGGTTTTGCAGGTAAGCTCTGTTTCTGCACCAAGAGAAATGGCTGAGACTTGACTGACTCGTTCATTTTGAGCATGAACTCGTATGAAGCCTTTTCATGGGTGCTGTTGTAAAGTGACTGTCCGGTTTGCAGTAGTGGCAGGACAAAATGATTCTTGCAAAATACTATTTCATCTCTCTTTGTTTAGGGACTGAAAATGCAGATATTGGGCAGAAAGAAAGAGAGTGTGATTCTGCAGTTGTTGATCCCAGTGCAGTGAACTGTTTCGAGCAGGAACTGAAAGGCAGAAGGCAAAAGAAATCTCTACCAGAAGAAAGCTTGCATCCAGTTGTTTTTGAGAAGCACTCCTGAAGACCATCTTCGTTTATTTGATGGCCAGTTGTAAAAGAAACATTGATGTTGTAACATCTGTGTGTGTACATGTGTTTGTTTTGCAGCTGGAACGGTTTTTACCATCAGCAAACAGCTCCACCCTGCTCTGTGCGGTCAGGATCATGCACTTACCAGGAACCATCTACAGAGCCCTTCCAAAAAAGGGTATTTCCAGCATTGATGTGAGTGTGGGTGGAAGAGCAAGCAGTGAGTGGGGGTCGAGGAGTTCTCATGCCCACAAAAGGCTTTGTCAGATAAGGTGGGTCACATTTTCCACACTTCTATTCCGCCAGTGTATTCAGCCTTCTGCCGCATGAGGCTGGGTGCGCAGGAAGTGGCTGCCACCCTCATTGGTCCTGTTCGCAGTCAGTGAGCACTGGCTGGGACCAGTGCTGGAACGTGAATACAGATGAGAGGAGGAAGGTGGAAGTCCTTTGGTTTCCTTTGTCCACAGGTGACTTTGATGTTAACATCAAATCCAGGTCAACCTTATGAGACTATATGTGTTATAAGCTGTAATGTATAGTTCTCTAAGGCAGGTACCATCTAGAACAGTTCTCCAGAAAGCTTTGCCTGCTCCTCAGTCAGGCAAAGGACTTCAGGTTCCCAGAACTTCTCAGTTCTGGAGGAGCCCTGGGAACTCCTAAAGCTGGTGTGACACCCCCTTCTTCCCCTGCCCTGTGTGAGCTGTGTTGTCACATAACATCTGTCCATTGCAGTTTGAATCTGTTTCTTTACATGCAGTGAGCTCAGAGGCTCAGCTTTCCTGTAAGAGCAATTGGAGACATTGTGAATTCTTGCAGTCATAGTGAAATCCATGCTGTACCATCCTGGCTAGCATACCTATGGAAGGCGAAGCTGAGGCTCGAGCATATGTATATGTAAAGTAAGACCATGTCTGGATAACATCTGTTAAACTAAGGAAACACAGTGTAGTAACCCATGCTGAAGGAAGCTTTAAGGATCTGAATTAGGATGATACAGACGATGCGGAAAAGCTCTGGATTTTAGGAGAATATCTGTATGTGGCGCTATATGCACAGACCCTTCTCCCCTCTTTGGGATGACTATTAATAGCATGGGGTCTGTTTGGTTACTGAAGGGCTGTTTGGCAGCTCTGGGTGAATGCCCTTAAATAATCCTGCTGGCACTGAGTGTTGGAGAGCTTGAAGCTTTAGAAACTTTTGGGTCCAATTCACTCTTGTTAAATAAACAATGAGTATTGATTAGATCATATGACAGACCAACTAAACACTCTTTCAAATACCGCAACTCATTGGAGCTCATTTTTATGTATTTATATACTTAGAATCCACTGAAATAGTTGTGATGGTGAAAGAAATGCTTTTACTCATGCAGTGCTATATGCTTTTATATGCACAGCCCTGTGCACACAGATAGGAGGGCTTTTGAGGCTGCTTAAAGGATTTGGATTCTCGCTTTGTTTGGTTTAGTTGGAGACTTGAATCCCTTAGGCAGATTGGAAAATCTCAGCCATAATTCTTTGCTTATTTTAGTACATCGGGGCAAGACCTTTTCCCTGTTAAAATGATTTCTAAGTATTCTTTTCTTGCTGCCATAAAATAAAAATGTGTTTAAGTGGAATTTTAAGAAGCATTTGTTTCTTTAGGCATATCCATTTATCCTATTCATTTGCTGTTTTGTTTAGTGAGAAAGTCCTTAAGTCACAGTCTGTCTATATTTTGTACCAAGTAGGGTAGCAAGGAACTTGTTAGAATTAAACATAAGGCCATTATTATTATTATTATTATTTGTACAGTTTAAATGTCCTGGAAAGGTTTTCTCATCTTAAATCTCTCAGCAGTAATGCATCTGCTTCAAAAGTGTGTCAGGAAAACACCGTACGGCCCTGCCAAACACAACACCCGCACGCGCACACACACACAGAGGTACGGGTGTACAGTGCGAGGAGTGAAATATGTAAACAGAGTTCAGTAGGTGAAAGGCTGCACAGGCCACGTGTGCTGTGTGTACGTGGATCCTGTTGGGAAGTGCTTCTGTTGCACAGGCGGTTTTGTTCGGGCAGGAAGAGGAAAGCACAGCCTGTCTCAGTGTTGCTGCCCAAGGCTGCTTGTTACACTAATCCCCATGTGTGGCGAGGTGCTGGTTGAAGCTCAGAAGAGCTGTAGGCACAGAGCATGCTGTCCCAGTACCCTCCCAGCAGCTCTGGGGCAAACAAACCGCCGACCCCCACCTCACGGGAGGCTGGTGCAGGCGAGGGGCTTCTCCTCACATTTGCTCCTCAGTTGTCACCAATATGGAAGCGGTTGCGGTCAAGCGGGTGCAGCCTCCTTGCCCTGCTAGCTGGGCTACGCAGCACGGTATCGGGCTTTGCGGGCTCCGTGTTGCGTTTCTGAGCTGCCTGGGTGGGTAACGGAGGAGGTGAGCTGACAAGCTACGGTGTGCAGGAGCAAGCGCAAGCGTGGGCAAACCAACCCATCTGCAGACCTGACTTGGATCTTGTCGCCACTCTTTTAATATTGGGTTTTACTTCTGGTTTAGGGTGATATTTTCCTGTTTTATGCCCAACAAGGAGGGAAATTCCTTGGGAATAATACACCAAAATAAACAGAAATCTCTGGAATTTGCTTTTACTTAGAGTGAGCAGAGGACTGGCCATGGTTGTGTGAAGGACAATGTGAGTGGAAAGGTTTCAACAGGTTTTTAAACCTTACTTTGCCTTCCCTGGGGGCACTGAAATGCCATGGACCTTAGATTTTGTTTTGCTTGCAAAAAAATTTGTTTTCCTTTGCTCTTTGGTGCAGCTGTTTTGTTAGAGAAAATGTTCACAGACCATTTGTCCCCAGCAGTTTATCAAAGGTGCTTTTTTGCCCCCTTTTTCAAGAACAAGAGCTGACAAGTCAGACTCTGAGCTCTGAAAGGACCAGATGGCCCACAGCTGCCTGTGTGACTGGGAGAGCTGAGTACTCATAGGAGTACAAACCATCTTGCCTAGACGACCAGCAGCTTCTCCTTCACTTGTATTCTATAGCCTTTTTTTTCCTAAATTGTGGCCTGGGATGTGGTCTGGATCACACTCAAGAGAGGAGCCTGTGCCCATCGCAGACATCTGTGGTACCTGCCGTGGGTTTGAGCCCCTCTGCAGGACTTGCTCTGCTAGGCTGAGGATGTGTTCCTTCTGCACATTCCCAATCATGCTCTGATTTGACTCCCTTTTTTTTTGAAAAATAAGTTATTAAATTATTCTTATCTAAACCCACAAGTTTTACTTTTTTTTCCTGATTCTCTTCCCATCCCACCAGTGAGGGGGAGGAGTGAGCAAGCGGCTGCGTGGTGCTTTGTTACTGGCTGAGGTTAAACCATGACATGGTTACTCATCCATGACTCGTGCCAGCTCTAGAGAGGCCGCAGGGAGACCAGCAAACTACCAGGTCACCCTCCTCCTTCGCTGTTTCTCTGTGGGCACAGGACAGCCTGTGAAACACAGCAAAAGGGCCTTTTGGAAATCTATTGCAAAACTCCATGATCACTGATTTTAAAAAGACAAACTGTCAAGTACAAAAGCTAGAATCATTTAATAGGCCTGTCCTGCAATTTATAGACAGCATAGAAACTTTACGTGAATTATGAGCTAGGTACCAAGCCAGACACTATGCTTTCATCTTGAGCATTTACAGTGATGTGGGTTTTGTGTTTTGGGGGTGGTTTTTGTGGGTTTTGCTTGGGTACAGTTGGATGCAGTGGTCTTAGAGGTCTTTTCTAGCCGTGACAATTCTGTGATTCTGCTGCTTGCTTTTATCAGTTTTCTCAACTGGGCAAGAGAACCTACTGCAGAAGTTGAATTTCTTTGAAAAATTTAACAGTTTACTTAATACCAAAACAATGCCTTCTGACTTGCTCTCAGGGCCTTCAGCTACTTTGAGTTTAGCTTACTCCAGACCAGGCTGCTTTATATGTCGTGGTGCGTGTCCTCAACTTCACCCTTCCATTGTACGTCTTATCTGAAACCCTGCTCTTGGCATGTCCAGTCATCTGTTCAAAATTAAAAATGAAACAAATAACCTTAGATCTCATTTGAGTGCATCATGCGTGAAACGTTGGGAACTCTACTGGGTAAAGAAGTGATCAGTTTATCGAGTGTCTGTCATGGGGATATGCCGCAAAAGTGTCCTAAAGCCTCCCTCCTCTGCCCCACTGGCTGTAGCACGTCCGGGGCAGCCTCCTCCAGTGCTGAGCCCCATCCCGGTAAGCGCGACTCTGCCTGGGGAGCATGGAGAATGCCCACGTCTCAGCAGCCGGGCTCGCTGCCTGGCTGCAGCTGAGGGGCAGAGCTGCGGGGTGCAGGTCTTCTGTAATCCTGCACGCGGGGGCTTGCCGGCACCAGCTCCTCATGCGTGCTTCAGTCTTGTGTGAGTGAGTGCATCTTAGGGTGCTTGGCAGGTGAGTCAGAGTTCCCTCCTGTCGCGGTTTAGGGTCAGGGCAGCCCGCTAGACCTACAACAGACACTCTCTGTTAAACCCCCTCCCTCCCCAAAGGGGAAGAGAAAGGGAATAAGGGAAAGAGAGTTGTTGATTAGAAAAGGAAACTAGAACAGCTTTAACAAAAAGGAAAATAGTAATAATAAAATGGAATATATACAAATAGATACAAAACTGGTATTGAACCCACCCCCCCTCCCGGCAATTACGTCACCTTCATCACTGATGCTGTGGAGCAGGAAAGTCCCAGACCGGGCCCAGAAGCAGATGGGAACCGATTTCAGGAGCTGGATTCCAGTACTGGATTCAGGAACACATAGATCGGGATCAAAGGCAGAATAGACAGAGTATTCCTCAGATGCTGGCCATTGAAGAAGCCAGAAGGAAGAAAAAAACAAGCCGGAGCTGAGAGAAGCCAAGAGTCCCTCGCTTTATACCGAATATGATGTACATGGAACAGAGTACGTTGTTGGTCAGTTTGGGGTCACCTGTCCTGGCTGCTCCTCCCCACAGGTGCCGCCTTTTACTTTCTGCAGCCCTCAACGTGGAGCACAAGATCTAGCCGTGGCCTTGCTTTGCACACACCAACCCTTGGTAGTAACTCTAAACATGGAGCGTTACCACTGCTAGAAGCTGACACTGTGTGCGAAAACATGCAGCTAACTTCCGAAGTGCAGTTAGTTAAAGGAACTGAGCTGAAAAGTTAAATCACTGAACGGAGTTGTTCTGTTCTCACTCAAACCAGGACACCTTCTCTGAAACTTGTCTAACTCCGGCATCCTCTGGGGTTTTGCACTGGGGCAGGAGTTTTTTCCTTCTCAAGTTGCATCCAACATAATTAGTCTGCAGGTTTCATAGAGGTTTGTTGTTGAAGAAACTCCCCATTCTGAGCAAGGGGATTGTCCTGGGCTTGCTTCAGATTAATAATCACAAGCAGCTGCTGGCCCGAGCAGTTGGGAGAGGCCACTGCTTCGAAAGATCATGGCCAGGATAAAGAACTGAACCAGCCAATGGGATATTTGATACCATACTGAGTCATGCTCTTACGGAAGGGGAGGGCAAGGGCACTTTTCTTTTTCAGTTTGCTTCAGTGTGTAGCTTCAGTGCGACTGGAGCAGGGAAAGTTGGTGTCTTGGGCACGGAGTCTATCACTCACTTTGTGTATAATTTCATTAGTACTATCGTTAGTACTGTTGTTTTAGTCTCTTTTTGTTGTTTTATTTTATATTTTTATTAAAATATCCTTAACCCACAGGGTCTCACCTTTTTTCTTCCTCGTGCTCTTCCTTCCCATCCCACAGGAGAGGATGTGGAGGGAGGCAGCGGTGAAGCAGTAGGGGAGCATATGGTGCTTAGCTGCTGGCAGAGGTTAAACCACAACAGGGGGTTGCCTCTTGGTTGCCAGTGACTGCTTGGGCTGGGAATCGACTTTGTGTGGCCGTACAGGGCTGGTACATGGAGCTGCTGCCTCGTGTGCTTGCAGCCAGATGAGTGGCACCGGCCGATCCAGTCCTGACCACCATGGTTCAGAGCCATACCTGTGCGTGGGCAGTGGGCAGCAAGGGAGCTGTTGGGCTTTACATGCCTGCCCTTTCTTTCATAGCTGGGCTGTGAATGACTCCTCTTAGGTTGCACACAGCCTTGTTGGAAATGGTTGAACCCCACAGAAAGGCCCAAGCTGGCGGCATCCGTCAAGACCTTGAGGAACAGGAGCTGCACCTCAGCTGTGCAGGCAGAGCAACAGCGGCTTGTGGAGGTGGGTGCAGATGGGTGTGTGCCATGGACACAGCGAGGCTGGGGTGCAGCCGGGCCAGGGCTGAGAGCTGCCTCCTGCTGCTGGAGTGAAGGCCCAGCCCTTCAGAAGCACAGGCAACGGGAGAGCCCCTGCCGCAGGAAGACTGCAAAATGGATTTGGCATGAGCAAAGGAGCAGCACGCCAAAATGCATTAACCTAAACCAGCTCTGTTCTAGGGATGTTTTTCAAAAGTCACCAAACACCACTTTGGAAGCTGAGCTGAAGCTGGGAATCCCTCTCCTGTTCCTGCCTTCCCCCCGCCCTATGGCAGCCCAGCCCTCGCAGGATCCCACCCAGCCCCAGCAGCTGCTGCAGCAGCATCATGGAAAAAACTGTGTTGTGGCTCTGCAGGACTCGGAGCGCCGACCCCGAAGGATGAAGGACTGGGACTGCTAGGGCAGTAGCAGCCAAGTCAGAGCCCCGAGCCTGGCATGCTCGAGCCCAGGAGGCTCTCTCCTGTGGGGCTGCCCATGCAACGGAGACTCCCCAAAGCAGCCTGGAAGAGATTTTAAAAGCAAACATTGCAAAGCATCGCCTGGCCTTCCTCCTGCTAGTGGGGAAAAAAAAACCACCCTGGAAATCTATTCTGGTCCTGCATACGTCTCAAGTGGAAAATTTCAGCTGAACTGATTTAGGTTGGCGGGGTTAAGGGAGGTGAGGCCTGGCTGCCCTCGCTCTGCACACATGGAGGGATGGCTCGGAGGGTGCCCGTGCCTGCCACGCGGGCAGGGCCATGTCTGGCAGCGGCTGCCTCTAACACCAGCCAGCTGCTCAGCTCTGAAAAGGAGAGAAAGGAAACCTGAACCCAGAGGGAGTGCAGGGGACGAAGCAGCCTTCAAATAGTATGACAGCTGCTGCCTCCGTTGTACCTCCCAGCCTTGAAAAAAAAAAATCCCATCCTGAATTATCTGAGTGCCAAGGAATGTCTTTCCTTCTTGTCTCCACCTTCCCCCAGCTGCAGTCACTCATCTTGGTGCGAGGGGGTGTAGTGGCAGGGACATTGGGTGTGGTCCAGTACCCATCCGGCGGGAACATTAAGTGTATCACCAGCAGTGCAGCACCCACGCTATGGGTGCTGCCAGCCTGGCCCTGCTGCCAGCACAGACCTTTAGCACTGGCCTTGAAACCGTGCCAGCACAGCTCACCCTGGCCAGGCAGCCTGCAGGACTGCGACTGCGATGAAAAAGCAGGTGGCTGGGGGTGCCTTGGGGTCAAGGGCAGCTGAAGGAAAAGTCTTTGCTCCTCAGCCTTGATACCAGTGTCCCAGGGCCACTCACTTTGGGACCTAGAGCTGACCAGGAACTTGCCCTTGAGGCAGTTGTTGCTGGAAAATAGCAGTAATTTGTTGAAACGTCAAATGGCAATGTCCATGTGCGTGTGGGAGACCGAGTCTCCCAGTTCTGTGTCCCCAGAACCTGTCTCCCACCTCTGCCGCAAGGCTGGTACGAGCATGGGTAGGTCAGTCCCCATTCCCATGCGGGACAAGAAAGTTTTGAACCGTCAGACACCCTGGAAGAGAAATGCCTTTTCCATTCAGCCCTGCCCCCGGCGCCTGCTAGCGCGGCTCCAGCCAGGTGAGCCAGCGCCGCTTGGGCAGGGCCGGGGCACAGCTCGGGCTGAGAGGAGGAGGTGTCATCTGATGTTGCAGGATCACAGGGTAATTCTGTGGGGACATCCAGACTGCTTGCCCCCGTCTGAATTTCCAGGGGCATTTAAGGAGAGGGTTAAACCGTTGCGTGGAGGTTGCAGCCCGTGTAGCCCGGAGGGTGTGATTCTCTCCGGCGCGGCTCCGGGGACTCGCACCGGCCTCCANCGGCCTGAAAAATCGGGTACGGGCTGAGGCAGCATTAGCTTCCCTCTCCAGCTTAAGAGCAGATATTACAAGTTTATTATACTTGTGCCATGGTAACAGAAATACGCAAGTGATTTGCTTAGTGGTATGAAGGGTCACCGTGTAGTTGAGCCAAAGATACAATCAGAATCTAAACGCAAACTCCCCGCATCACACTATAAATTCTTGGGCCTGAACTAGTTTTCCCTCCCATTTCTGACCAAGTGTCTACTCTATCTTGACACGTGTCATTACACAAGGCACGTTTGACAAAGACTGCTCTGCAGTACTGTCTACTGCAGCATTTCAGCCAGAAAAACAGAGTATTACGTTTGTGAAGATTTAGGGCAACATATGGTCTTTGAAGATGACCTACCTGTAACCAGGGGCTGCTGGCTCTCTGTGCAGATGATGACCAGCCGGTCAAGACTGAAGGCAGAGGGGACCAGGTCCTGCTGCCACCTCCCCTGAAAGCTTCTTTTCTGATTTGTGCTGACAAGTGCCATTAGCGGTGTCCTATGTAGCTGACAAGGTAATCCGATCAATGCTCCTAATTCAGATTAAAGACTATGCAGTTGCAAAGAGATTAAAATATAAAGCGAGAGAAAGCCTGTTATTCCAAGGATAGAGACCTTAATGGGGGTCCACACCATTCTCAGTGTTCCACTCCCACCCTGTCTCCTGGGTCTGCAGAGCAGACAAGCTCCCAGCTCAGACAGGCCCCCCAGCCTTCCCTTGCTAGTGTCAGTACCAGCACTGCAAGCAGACCTGCTCCCCCTCAGGTTGGTGCCTGTTGGGCTGGCCCACGGGCAGTACAGACCATGCTTCTCCCTAACTTGCAGGGCAAGTACTTAAAGCAAACTCATCACACATTAAGGCAATAAATAGTAAAATGTGATAGTCAAGTATATGCCACTTACTTGAAACTTTGAATTTTAATAAAGGGGAGGAAATAACAGGTCAGCATAGTGTTTATATCACGAGGGAAAATTAAATGTCTATTTTGTAAAACTTTCATGCAGTGGATGAAGTGAGTTGTGGCAGTCCTAGGAATTGCTTTCTCCTTCAGTTGCAGTCAAGACCAGTTATGACAAGCCTGTGGTACATATGCCGCTGCTCCCCTGGGCTCCTTGCAGTGCTGGACACAGAGCTGGCACAGCCAGCGCTGGGGCTGCCCCTCACAGTACCCAAGCCCCTCCTTTGAGCAGCACCATGAGGGCCTTGTGCTCCAGAGCACAACAACCACTCTGCTCTTCATGTGAGACCCAAAGTATGGTCCCCTGTGGTCTTTGTGAGAGTCAGAGAGCAAAGCAAAGCTGATCAGCAGGATCAAGCTAGATGAGAGCACAGCATTTACCCAGCTATCAAGAACTAAAGGCAGGTTTTCTCCCAGAGGTAAGTAGAGCTACAAACCTCATTCTTCACTGCACGCTCTATAAAGTGCCTGCATCTTAGTTTGGATTTTAATTATTTTTTTTTAAGCCAGGTTCATACCTGCATAACCTGACTACAAAACACATTAACAGACTACTCCACCATACCCCCAAAAAGCAGCAAAAGTAGATATGAAGTGGCAACACATCCAATGGTGGATCCAGGGCACCCACATTTATTTTGAGCCAATATAAGCCAGCTGTGTGGACACACAAGGAAAAGGTAGAACTGTTTTCTCCCGTTCCCAAGGAATAATTGGCATCACTAGTAACACAACATTGTCCCGGGTTGCGGCCCTGGATCTTCCTTGGGAAATGGCATGCACACTGGAGGGCTTTGTCAGAAGAGTACTTCAGGCCAAAGCAGGCAGGATCTGTTTGGCATGCACAGCGAGTACTTGTGTTATACACCAAAACACCATTTGCACATATCGGTATCAAACAAATTCCAGCTACTGCAGCAAGCCCTACAGAGGCCTCAGTCAACAAGAGCAGTTGCAGACATGTATTGAGCATGACAGCGCTAGGTTAGTTCCAAGTACCATATAGAAGCCATTTGGCTTTTCTATTTTGAGTAAAATTCTGAATTGCAGCTACAATATAAACAGTAACACTCAGCAAATCGAAATACATACCGTGTTCAAACTCCACGTTGTTTTTAATGGCAAACTGTCTTCAAGTACAATGAATATTTCTGCTGACCCCTGTATCGTTTATAGAGGATTTTTTTTTTTTAACTAATCTGTAAATTAACATAAAACAACTCTCCTTAACACTTCATAACAGAATCTTGTTAAATTATTTCAGACAACTGTAATTTGTATTTAGTCAAAACACATGCAGCAATCTATGTTTTAACACCTCTACCGGTAAACTGAAGTGCCTGTCACTTCTTGAAACATGACGGTGGCTAGTAACTTTAGGTTTAAAAAAACCAAACAACTCAAACCCCACCCCCCAAACAGCTTTCTCACTATCACTATTTATTCCCTTTCCTACATTTATTGCCAGTAATAAATATATCTTAGACTTATAAACATAAAACCTTTTGTACCTCTTTCAGCTGGCCGGTAGAACTGCTCTGATGAGTCTAGATTGAGAATTTTTTTTTAAATTCACCAAACTTATGAAACCTTTGCTTTACAAAACCAGAAGTTCAGACTTCCTACCATCTGACACATAAAATACACTTGCAATCAAAAGGTAGAAATTTTACCTCCAACTAAAAGGTTAGAAAAAGCCCCCTTTGACTGTAAGATCCAGAACTTCATGCTCAGAGCCCTGACACTCCTTCTCCCCCTTCCTCCAGTTTTCAAGTAGGGGAAGTTAAAGAAATCAAGAGGCTCCAGTAACATAACAAAACCCTTCTGAACAGTTTCAGCAGTTCCAGTTACTTGATGCAGGTGGCACATGCACTTAGAGAACTGTGCTCCAAATATATCTGCAAAGAAAAGGTAAGAGAAGTCCAGCGCAATGGAGCATTGAGGTTTCTGAAGACTTGTGCAGCCCTTCTCTTAGGGGTTGTCATCACCCAGAAGTACCTGAAATCACATTAGACTCTTCAATAAATGCCACTGAAAAGAAAGAGCTTAAGGTTCTGTGACAACTTGCAGAGCTGGACTAACCCACGCAGCCTCGGGGACACTACATGCACGCTAGCTAAGAAACTACCTCTTCTGCTCACATCCCCATCCACTGCAGGGTTGCTGTTTGCTGTCAAGAACTGAACCTACAGTCACACTCTAAACACACACCACAAATTGCCTTTTAGCCTTCTAGGAACCTATGTAACTTTCACTTCATACACCTTTATCAATTTTTAACGGTTTAATAGAAAGCTGAAATAATGGGCTAGAGAAAAGAAGGCTTCTCAAAACAGTCACGTATACGTCTATTTAGAGCTACCTCTTCTGCCTAGCCCTTCCCAAAGTTAGCTTGAAAAACAGTAAAATCTACACAAAGTTTTATTGCAATCATACAAGGGATACATCAAGGGTCAAATACAACAAATACTATGATGCAATTTTACATTTATTAAACTACAGTTCAAAGCACAAATTTACACATTCTAAATACACTAAACATCTAATGAAGTCACACTGGTCTCCCACTGACATTTGATATATCTGGGCGAAAGACAATAACTTTACAAGACTTTTCTAACAGGAATCCTTAGTATAAAAACTGTGTACTTGTATGTAAACTGTTGAAGAACCCAAGTGATGGGTTTCCATCTCCACTAAGTCATCCATTTTGTTGCATATTTAAACGCTTAGGGGTTGAATGAACTTGATTTTAAATTTGGACGCCATTATCTAACCCTCCCACCCCCCAGTGAATTGTAGCTGTAGCTTGTTTTGCCTGGTCCCCATTAGCTATCACTGTTTTTTCAAGTTTTGAAGAGAATTAATTGAATTCAAGATTGTTCCATTTCTTCCACACTGGAATGTTGACCAGACAAACTACAGACTTGCAACTGCAGGTCTAAATGAAGCGTTAATGCCTGTTTAAGCTGCAGTGGAAAAGCGGTCTTCCGGGCTCAGCTGAATGCAAGAAGGCACAAAGAAGAAGTTCTTCATCAATGTGTCTGAAGCAATTCCAGCATCTTGCATCTCATCCCTGCAGCGCAAAAGGATGAGAGTTGTAATATGGTGTTTTCATGTACATTTCACTTCAGAAACCAGCTGTGAATAGAGCACCTGAAGTCTATTGACCCTGGATAGGCTGGGCCCAGTCTCAACAGAAGGGAAAAATCAGCTATGCAAGTACTTGGCAGACACAGAAAGGCCCTGACTCTGGGCTGGCAGAAGTGCAGGGCCCTGGAACAGGTCCACAGCAGCCTTTCTGCCTTTCCTGCCTGCATCCACCGTGCTAACGTCATAGGCAAGTTGCAAACACTAGTGTTACAAGGGCACAAAAGGTTGATGTCAACCAGTAAAATGCTTTACAACTAAACTCAGTCAACAGGAGGTACTTGGCTTTCCTTTGTCAACCTTAAAACAAAAGTAGGCATTTTTTCACAGCCGCTCTCAGTTAAGTCACAGCAAAGTCAAACAATAGAGAAAAAACCCACCAACTAAAAAGGCACATTCGCACACTCAGTTGCATCTTCCTGTATTTACCATTAAGTATCACTTATACTGGGCTGTGAGCACACACTCTTGATGAAGGTGAAAACAAGCTCTCCAATACCAAGAGAATTTTCTTACCAGTCACTGAAAGACATCATGTAGTAAATCAGTGGCTTCTGATAGTCATTAAAGGTAGACTGTTCACCTAAGGTACCAGAACCCATGTTATCAAAGATCAGCCAATCTCCAACGCTCAACTCGGGAAGAAGACAGTTTTCCACAATTTGATCAAGCTCATCACAGGATGGACCCCAAAGGCTGCTTGCGAACAGAGGCTCATCTTCCTTGTATTTCTATATGGAAATCACCCAGGTAATTCAGGCCTCAGTTTATTGAATAAGAAAGGTTTCATATATACATATGGATAATTTTAGAAAAATTACATAATGATATAAACATGAAATGTTAAATATATATAAAAACATGCAGATAATAAGGACTATCTGAAGAACATAAAAGGACTCACCTTGTGAACCTCCGGGATAGTGTTCAGTTTCTCAGACAATTTACTTGCAAAAGAACCATAAACACCGTCGTTTATGTAGTACGTAAATACTGGTTCATCATCATTCCTGGTTTGCTCCACTGGAAGTAAAAAAGAAGTTGTCTTGCATGCATTTTTTTTTTTGTCCTAAGTAGTCCTTTTGCAAGCTAACTTAAGCCAACTGCTTTCTCCTGATAAGAGGGTTCCATATATACTGGAATAGGAAAATTATGAGCAGAGCAATCTGTAACCAAATTATAAATTCAGTTGTAACATTAAGTATGAGGCTTAATAAAATTAGTATCTTCAGTAGTAATCATTGTTAAGAACATAAACCCAATTTCTACTTCAGCAGAGAAACAGCTTACTCTATGAGGTTTGTCTATGTTCTTCTAAAACAGAACCTTCAACAGACCTTCTGTAAAGCACCCAAAATACAGGTTTAACCATTGAGAAGTCAAACCTAGTAAGGAAACAAGAAGTGCCGCATACAAGTAACAAAGAAAGTGAGATACAGACAACGTATGGTAAGAACGCAAGAAGCGGATTACAATGCAAGCATAAGGGAATGTACTAAACACACGCTGAGACAAACAGTCCATCCTGACTAAAAGCAGGCAGTTACCTGTACTGATTCGGAACACCTAACAGAAAAACACGACCCTCACCTCCAGAAGGAAGAAGTTTGTCATACTCAACAGTCTTCTTGGCAATGATGTTAACTGCCAGTGTAAATGCAGATGAAACATAGTAACATCCAGGCTCTGCCACCACATGAACGCCAGATTCTTTAGGAAAGTAGACATCGAGCAATGGCCTGATGACATGATTAACCTAGGAAAAGGAAGTCAGAGACCAATGAAACTCAGCTTATGTATGTATATATCACATATGCAAATGCTTTCAGTCATCAACAGTTCTAGTCAGCGCACCAAACGTTTACTCTGCTCCTCTATTCTCTGAGAAGTGCCCTTTCCAAAGGTCCAGAATTTACAGAAGTGTTTAAGAAAACAGGTCCTTCTGCTAAACACTGCAGATTGAGTGTCACAAGTCCAAGTACTACACAGTCCTTCCTTCAGGCTGAAGTTCAAGTTGTGCTACACTCAAGGCTGCACAGGCCATTTCCAAGTTTGTCCAGCACAACAGATAATGTAAAATTACGTATGAATCCAGAACCAGGAAAGGGCCTTTTTGTCATCAGTTCTGACTACTCTTATAGGAGAAACAGGATGAATTATTTACTAGTGATGCTCTAATCTTAAAACAGGTATTTGAATATTAACAAGTATTTGGACAAGTCAACAGGACAGTTAAAACAAAGAAAGAAAACCCCCACTCGCCATTAGTGACTTTTCACTGAATGACTTTCACTGTCCTACATTCAAGGAGTTCATCTTTAAGGCAACGTAACAGTGTTAACAGGTTATTTTTTATGTGCCACTGCAGACTAAAGATCCCATTTAGGCCAAATCAAAGGCTAGCCAAAGCAAAGATAAAAGCAAGATCTTTAGTCTTCAGTTCTAAAGCAAAATACCAGAAGCTTTCATCCATATTGCTACCGTTTTATTGATCCAAAGCACGCTAAGCAATCCCGGCCCAAACCATGCAATAATAGCAACTGGTTGGACAACAACAGTCAACTGCCAAAAAAATTTGCATTACTGCTGTTAAGGTGGTTTAGGATAGTGATTTTATCTGTGACAGGTTTAAATCAGCATTCACTCAATACGAACAGGATTAAAAAGAAACAATGAACATGTCCAAAGACTGTTTACACTGACCAGGATAAAGAATGTAAACAGAATTATTTGGATCTTACAAATTACAGTAACATGAAAATTAAAGGTTTCAGCTACCAATGTCAATTGCAGTTTGAAGGTTAAATGTTTTAACTTCCTCAATCAAAATTACTTTCAACTTCTAATATATTGCATACCTCTTCCAGCTGAAATTCTGAACCTGTGAAGCCCCCACCAATATCCAACATGTTCATCTTATAGCCAAATTCTTCCTAAAATGTATAGGCAGAGTGTAAGTACATGGACAAACACAACCTTAAAAATATTTTACTGCTCCTTCCTGGGGTTGTTTTCTATGTACTTATAATTTCGAGCATATTTAGCAGAGTATGTGTAGTGAGGGAGTAACAGGACTGTAAAAGTTAGCGTAGCTCCAGTACACCCAGCAGGGCTAGCATTGGGATGTTACTAGAGGCTGGTTACACACTTCTCAAGGAGTTCCACAGCAATGTCAACTCCCCCCCTTTGTGGCATTTGTGCCATTCAGACAACATTTGCTGCGCAGGGGGGCGCATTCTGACAACAGAAAGTTTTAGGGATTTACGAATACAGTGCAAGTCTTTTGGATAGTGGTTACACGACAAGCCTGCTACAATGAATTGCAAACATTAGTGAGAATTTCAGTTCTGTTGCCCAACGTGTGTTACCAGTCACAGCTAATGCACTAACTGCAGTCATACCAGTAAAAAGACTGGCAGTCTTCTCTAGTCTACAAGCTTCTCATTTACAGGAAGACACAAGTTCAAATAAAGGATTTTTGAAATTTTGCAATACGAAAACCACAAAAACAACATGCAAGACTGACAAGAGTCACCTGAAGCATCCAACAAATCTATCCCTCCTCACTGAAATGTGACTATCCCTCTCCCCAACAGAGACACCTACAGTTCTTTACGATGCTTAGTCATTAACCTCAGAGATTACACACACCAAATTAGTAGCTATAACATGCTCAATGCCAGCATAAAAATGCTCACTATTTTAATATGACTTTAAAATGTCAACCGTGTATTTACAGGACCGAGATTTGTGTTTCCAAAAGCCTTTACCAAATGTGGGAAGTTAACTTATTTGCAAAGACCATATAAGGCTACTGCCTGTCAGTGGGGCAGGATTCATTAACCCTTGTCATAATTAGGATTATAAAGTTTGTTTTACCTCTACCACACATCTCACAATGGAGTACTCAGTCCCTTACTAAAAGTTCCATTTCCTATATTGATACATTTTGGAAAGAATGTCGTTGGCCTGCTAATATGTTTAGAATAGAATGGATCCTCTTCTGTAGCACTTAAATGTGTAGATATCTACTTACAGCCATGTCAAACACACACCGAGCATCAGATATAGCATGAATATATGTTTGCAGTTCCTTGCAAGAGCCTGAAACATGAAATCTGAAAGAAATAAAACCACAGTTAATCCACTGAACAATGCAGCTTTCAGACCAAGCAAACTGTTTCGCCATCTAAAACAGCAATGAAAGCAATTCATTCTCAAGTGGCTCAAGACAAGCTCGCATGATACTGCGTAAAGAATCAGCTCAGAAGATGACTGTCTTCTATTCCACTGGATTTGTACTTGAGGCCTGTCTTGCTCTCAATGCTAAGAATGTCCTACAATATTCTCATCTTTGAGAAATAACAGATTTATTGAACCTTTCAGTCCTGACTATCAAAAACGTTAAAAATTTGCTCTTCAGTGGGTGCCACTGCTAACACAGTGCCTGTCTATGGTCTCCTCTCTTAACCTGCTCTGTATTGCCTGCCCTGTGTAGGCCCTCTGTTCTCGGCCACCCAGCTCCCCTCTCAACATTAGGGCTGTACTGTGCACACTATCGACTCTCCAATGTTCAGGAGAGGGTGAGGGGAGGTGTGTCCCAGCGCCCCAATCCCAGTCCTAGTTCACAGTAAGGCCACACAGGCTGGTGAGCAGGTCATCAGAAGCAGAGAAGTACTGATGCTTCCCACAAGACCCTGTGAACACCCTCTGGTTCCTTTGTCCAAGAGGTTTAAGTACTGCCATAATACTGGTAGTAACTGAGGTGCTAAAACAAGTGCCAACCTTCCTATAGTCTTTCTAAAGAATACTATGGTCTGCTAGTTTGGGACAGGCCATAACACACACACACACCCCCCCCGAGCCACAACACTCTCTACTCTAAGTCAACTGCTTTAACAATCACTTTTAAAATTTACTTGCATGAGTCCACATGTGGATTTTCAATTTTTTTATTTTATAAATAAAAAAAAAAATGCACAAAAAGTAATGATTTTTGTTAAAGTTAATTTAGATGGTATATAAAGAAGTACACTTTCCCAGTAGTATAATTTAATTTTTAAATACATTTGTCATCATTATAGCATGCTTATCCTTTAACATCAATTTCAAACATTTAAATAAAACCAATTGTGGTTCAAATTCTCAAAATCTGGCTTTCATTTAAAATATTTTTTTACTGTCTTGATGACCCACCCTTTTATTTGTTTGGTTCTTAAGACACTCATGAACAAGTGATAGATTAGTAGCTGAAGGCAGACAGAACCAAGACTTATGCATGGACTTTTCCTCCATACGGTAAAATCTTCGTGGACCTTCAACTTAAAGTATGACAGATCATTTGGAGGCTCTCAGAACACCAGGATTCATTCTGACCACCTACAAGCCAAAACCTTGTATTTTGTCTTGGTATGTTCAAAGAGTGAAACTAGGACCTAACTCTTAGAAAATACAACTGTGTGTTCATCTTGTTCAAAGTCTGTCCAAGCTATTTCATGCTACAATAGAACGGTATCTGTTATGCTGTTTACTGCTGGAAAAATACAAATCAAGTTACCACAGAAATTCAGGAGTACAGCTGGAAAGTGAGACGATTCTAAACTTTGCTTTACAGTGACAACAGGATTTCTGATACTGTATTTCAATTTGCTTTTATGTCTGTAATAGTTACTTCATTTCATGCTAGTCTGCTTGTGTAGTAGCACTGTGCTTGCAAGAAAAAAGCCTCATGATTGAAAAGTTCTTTTGTTTTTTTTTTTAAAAAAACCACAACACCCTGTAAAATAGTGCCAAGAGGAAAAAAAATCCTTTGTATTCTGTCTCGCGTACACCATACAAACATCTGCTCAGCCAGCAGAGAACAATAAAGTTACTCACTTGACACCAACTATTTGGACTCCCAACTCCTTAGCACATTCCATGAGGTGCCTACAGTTCTTCAGGGTGGTGCCAAACTTCATATTCAGCTCCTCATCAGCAGTAATGTCTTCTGTGGCAATATGCAGTAAGAGCCTAAGAGAAGGGGAAGATGATTGGGGCAGTTGGTTTACATCATCAGCACATGTGAAGCCTGAAGATTGTCAGAAGTGTGTTGCTTATGTTGTCAGCACTCCAGCTCCATCGATGGATGAGTCAAGCGAACCTAATAAAAACAATCCTGTACAGAGAAAAAACTAGCAATTAGGGGCTAAAACATGGAGCCAACAAGGACAAGGGATTTCGAAATGGAGCAACTAAGACTCTTTTGTAGCAGCAAGAGTCTGTTGAGTGCTGTAATAAAAGAGAATGTTACCCTAGTAAAGTACACTTCCTCATAAACCCATTAAGACTGCAACATGCTTTTCCCATCTCTGTTCTCCTTTCCAGCCAAGAGGAGAATGTGGAGGTCCCCCCCTTCAGTCAGTCACATATCAGACTTGGTTAAACACCAGGATGACACACTGACAGTACACCCTGCCCATATCCCTCCACCTCCTCTCCTGGCTGAGCACACGGACTAGGGGTGGCAGTCCATTCCCCGGCCCCTTCTTCCAGGCTACCTGTGGAGCAAGTACCACCTCTTGCAGTCTCGCACAGTGAGATGGCTTCTTCCCTCCAGTTAAAGCCTCATCCTGGGTAGGTTTGCCAGTGTTGACACTTTTCTACATTGAAGTAGCACTCAAGCGGCAAAAGTGTGTTCACATCAAAACCTCTAGAGGTATACCTCCAAAACTCACCAATTTCAACTGCTCTCCACGAAGTCACTCCTCCCCCCTCACCCCCTAAAGATCGATTAATTAGCCATGCGGTAAACTAAACCAAAGTTGTGTCACAACATACACACAGACTGCAGAGAGCACGTTACAGTTAACCAAGACGGAGAGCATAAACAAGTGGTAGAAGCTCTGCACACAAAGTTCTTTTCAAGACATGCAACAAGCAAAACTGAGCCTAGCCACTACAAAATACATACTCTCATAGAATGTTTTAATGTTTTGGGTTAGCAGGAACATTTAAAGGTCATCTAGTCCAACCTGCCTGCAGTGAGGAGGGACATCTTCAACTAGATCAGGTGGTTCAGAGCCCCATCCAACCTGACCTGGAACGTTACCACTGATGGGGCATCTGTTATCTCTCAGGGCCACTAGTTGCAGTGTTTCACTACCCTCATAAAAAAATTCTTCCTTATATCTAATCTAAACAATACTTCCTAAAGCACTTGTAAAAAGTGCTAGATGTAACAAGAAACTGTCAAAAGTTAATCTCTTTAGAAGAACTGCAAGTCCATAATACTATTGTTTGTAACCTCACATTAAGATTAGACAAGATCATTTCTTAAAAACTTTCAGTGTTAAGTTTTATTCATGAACCCTTATAGCAACATTGTAAGTGAGCAGAAATACTTTTTTCTAGTGCAAACCACTGAAAAAGTGTAATTCTGATTCCTAGAAATCTGGTAGGATTCTTCTTCCAGGGTTTTGGCCAGTTAGAGCAGGGCTAGAGAATGATGTCTCTTTGGGATATGGGGGTTTGGTTTATTTCTAACGATACATCAGTAATTATAACAACCATGCCTCTGCTGAAGCTCTTAAGTCACCAGCAACCTACTAAGGTTAAACTTTGCCTGGAAAAATCCAACAGTATAAAGGAAAGAAAGACTAAGGACTCCTTTCTGACATTTCTCCTCTTACTTAAAATAAATAAGCAACCTTTCAAGCTACTAAGTCTTCTCAAGGCAGAAACATCAATTACAAGAAGAGACTCATCTATTACTGAGCTTAATGCAGAAAGTTATAAGAATCTGCAGAAAATGAGTAAGAATTTCAGCTAGGCAGGATTTCCTCAGCCAGAGCCTAATTAACTTTATCTACTAAAAAGACAATCCAGCTGTAACAGCCACACATAAGGACAACACTATATAAAGGCTTTGACTTTTTGAAACTATGCCAAGAAAGAGGAAGAAGAAAACTTATAGTTGTCACTTTAGCATCAAAGTTTTAATGACCGCGGTAAGGGAATTCTAATAAAACAAGTAAAAAAAAATTCTACCCAATAGAAGAAGAGCTGGATATCAGGTTTATAGAAAATTTAGATTGCAAATTGCAGCTCTTCCATAGAAATTGAGTTTCTTATCCTTGGTAAACAGGAACTTTTTCAAGTATTAGGCTATGGAATCCTTGAAAAGAAGTAAAGAATTTGTTGTTTTTCTCTAAGCTTGTGAAACTACCTCATTCTCTCCCCACTTTACAGTCTCTCTAGCTCAAGAAAAATCTGCTTCCTAACTTCTCTTGCTGTGGATGTTACCACAGAAAATATCTTCCAGAAGAGGCTGTTAGACTCAAGGAAACAAATCAACATAAAACCCAAGAAAACATTAAACAAACACCAGCAATAACTGGTAAAACACTAACGACGCTAAGAGTCAGCTTTAGCATTCCTAAGATGTTCAAATGCGTGGAGTTTGTCAACGCCAGCATTTTACACGTGAAATTATTTCTCATACGTAACATTCTTTGTACAGGATGAAGTGTAATCACTAGTTAACAGCAACACCGAGTCAAGGTAGTCTTAATAACAAACGACTCAGGTGGGATGAGCAGGGTCTTCAGATACTGAACTTGGTAAAGTTTCCCCAATTCTCCAACTATAGCTACAGTTGTGGGAGAAGACACGACTAGAAAACAAAGGCTTTGTAAACGATGTCAGGAATTCAGTTTTAGTGAGCTCTGTTGATGCTGGTGGAAAGCTGTACTTCATTAATCACCAGAAAGCACTGTAACATTCATGTAGGCTCTGACTCCAAATTTATAAAGGTTATATCCTACAGCCAAAGAACTCACATGTGAGGGGCGTGACACTTCATGACATGAGCGCCTATCAGTCCAAGAGACCACGATACACTGTGAGCAATAATTTTCTTGTATTTAACAACCAGAACATGAGCTTTGATCAATTCTCTACAGAGAGTATCTGGACCAATACTGAAGTGACTAAAAATAAAGATGGCGTCAAATTTCTCACTGTTTTAATAGTGAGGAAATACCTGTAGGTGTACCTACTAGACCTGCAGAGTGTGTCCAAACCCTAGATGGGACCCAACACACAAGCTCGTTTGCTAGTAAGTCTCAGCCTTGACTTTTGCTGAAGCCTCTGATACCCAATCAGAATACCCCAAAAGAAAACACTCATGCCACAGAGCAGGAGGAAGATGTACTTGCGGATGATGAGGCGCTAGACTTCTGAACTCCACTGAAATCTGTACATGAAGATTGCCCTATCAATTCCAAAGCAAGGCATTTGCCAAAACAAGGACCTTACTATCATATTAGGAAGCTGACCCAGTAGGGAAAAAATGGCAATAAAAGCTACCTCGAAGGAGACAGAGAAGAGAAAATACAGATAGAAGTGAATTGGATTAAAGAAGCATGTAGGTTGCAACTCAAACAACCCCGACTACAAGCAAAATTAGGTTTCCCCCTACATAAAAAGTAAAATCAGAATTTTGACACTTACTTAGCATTCGGATGGTTACGTGCAATTTTCTTCAGCTCAATATCATTGTCACAAGTCATGATGTTTATCCCAGCTTTCGCTGCATACTTTAGCTGAGAAGCTTGCTTGCAAGGATTTGTATACATAATGTTTTCAGGAGAAATGCCCAGGTCTTGTACCAATGCCATTTCAGACTGCAAAACAGGAGCATACCAGAGTCTGACAAAGCCTAGTACGCTGTCCTTATCAAATTTTTATTCGGTGTGCTCTAGTACTGTACCAAACAGTCAAATACACTACAGAAAAAACTAACCACTGCTTCTAGGGTAGAAGTATAGATATTCAATGGGAGTTCACAATTAAAATTATATTATTTATAACCACAGCACTTAATACCGAAAAAAGCTGATTTTAAAACATCAGACATATGGAAGAAAATAAGGCACAGATACACAGAAAAGAAAAACTTACTTTACTGGAACATGCAAATCCAACACCAAGGGTTCCCAAAATTTCAAGTACACCTGGAGTAGAATTGCATCTTACAGGATAAAATGGTTTTATTGGTGCCATCACGTTCTGCCATTGTATGTTCTTCTTTACAAGCTTCCCAAGATCGCCAATATAAAATGCTCTTTTTCCAGTCTTAAGAAAAAAAAAAAAAAAGGGAAAGAAGGAAGAATAGGAAAATAAAATGTTTGAAATTGTGGGTTTGCTGCCAAAATATAAACAATTCACAAAACAAAGTCTTAAAGAATTGTGTACATATTTTTCACCATTATTAGGTTTTAGGTTTGACCTTGAACAATACTTTTGGTTTTATTTTCACCTAGCAATTAAAGCTAGTTTAAAAAAAGACTAAAAAAAAAATAATCAAAAGGGAATACCTACCACTTCAGAGCTATTATGAATGCTACTAGACAATATTCTGAGATTCCTGAAGAAATGATATTAAAATGCCAAATATTAATTTTATCTAAAAATACAGAATAGGTTACAAATTTTTTGCAACTTTGTATTTTCAGAAGTCTGCAACTTTTTTGAGGAAGAAAATCCCCTGGGACAAAAGCTTCCACAGTATCAATGTAATTTATAGTTTATTATACAAGGAATAAAATTGAGTGCACTACCATTATTTTAACATCTACCTAACAGATTGTTTTACTGAAAATTTGTTTGATAACTTTTTAATTCAGGAAGTCAAGTTTGAGACTGTTCTCCACATCTTGCGGAGCACAAAATTCCAACAGAATTTTAAGAACTAAATCCAGAGTACTAAGGTTGCAGAGTCAAGTACATAATCTTTAAGAAAATGCACAGACTTTTCCGGAAACTGTTAACAGTCCTCCTTCTGCACCTGTTACTATACTTTTCTCAGTATCAAGTCATGATGTGGACGTAGCAGATCAAACCCAAACAGATCACTCTGTATTTGTTTATAAAGTGCACTCAGTAAAATTCCTGTCAATGGATGGCCCACCGTATATCAATTAAAGACCACCACAAAATATATGATCAATCTGAATTAAGACTGTACATCAAATGTTAATTCCAGCACTTGACTTTCACAGATATGAAACTATGCTGTGGCTTATTGTATACAATGTCTTTATTTCTGTTTAAAAAAAAAACACAAATAGAAATTCCATCGGGTGGAAGCATACTGACCCCCTGTATGGGTCACCAGCAGGAATGGGATCTGGAGCTTTAGATCCATGGCACAGGCCTCTACCCCTTGAGCTAAAGGAGTAAATGAAAGCAGCAGGAGGCAGCTATCCTCTGTGAGCCAGCCAGTGGTTGGAGACATGACATGTTGCCAGTAGTTTACCTATTTATTTGCTAGACAGAAAAAGAATATTAGGAATCATGATTTGGGAATCCTACACCTGAGTTCAGAAGGCCACGGGATTTAGCTATTTGCTGACCTATAGTTGAGCACTTGCATGTGAACATTATTTCTGACAAACCAAGGGAAAAAGTGAACAACTCTCAGGTATAGCATATGAAGGATACAGGATTTGCTTAATGAATTTCTTTTTTAAAGCTTGCTCTTTCTACAACCTTGTCTATAAAACGAAGGCTACAACATCTTGCTGCCTCCTAAGGAGTGAGGCCTTATTCAGTAAAACTACTCTTGTATACACAGAATTATTTAATTTCTTTCCAGTAAACTGCTAAACTTTAGTAGCTTTTAGACCAGTTTATTTTCTTGAAAGAAAAAAGGTAGCACCTTATAATACGCTTGGACTCATGTTTCCAACAAAGAGAACACTAACAGGAAAATATGTAACCATACAACTGTGATCGACCACAGAAATTTAAAAAATGGCTTTCAACTGGCTCAGCATACATGTTGTCTAAACTCTGACATATTTTTAGGGAAAGAGGAAAAAAACATTTCTAACTCAGCAACGTCCACTTGCCCAGTTTCAGGTTCCTGGTCTAAATCCCATTGAAAATAAAAATCTCTTGAAGCAATGAGATGGGAACCTGTATTTAATTACACCATCAAGACTGCTTTCCTGCTAGACACATCCAGGGAGGTAACAATTTTTGCCCAAATTTCCCAAACAGAATTCAGCCAGACACAAACAGCAAAGAAGAATTAGAAGAAGAAACTATTAGGTGAGTTTTAGCTGACTGTTCCTCTACTGCTGTCAGCTCATCAATGCTAAATACCTTGACCTAGTTTGAAGACTTAAGCGAACTAAACGAGAAGATATGAAAAACTTTTAAAAACTTACATGAGTATGTTCATAAATACAGTTGTCAATAACATCTGCAAGAGTTGCTCCTTCATCCAATAGACCAATGGAGTAATTTGCATCCTCAAGAAATCCTTTCATCTCAGCCGTATTCCACAAAGCCGACAGTCATAAACCAAGAAACACAAGGGATGGGCTTCCAAGCCTTATATCCGGGTCCTTAAATTATGCAACAAACTGTACAAAGAAAATATAAATCAATGGGGAAAACAGCACAAAGCATACTATGCCGCTATTTAAAAATTAGAAAGAGCTTTCTACATCTGAGGTACCACCAACAGCAACACATATACCCTCTACAAAAATCAAAGATTTTTATTTTCATTCTGTTCACCCTCCATTTGCCAGCGATAAGAAGAGAGCAATTCTGCTAAAGCCAAAAACAGAAGAGAAGTTGCAGACTTTAAATCTAACACTAACTTGAAGATCAGAGTAAGAAACCACTGATGCCACAGTGTTCTTGAGAAGAATCCCAGGCCGTAGGCACACGGATCTGAGCCTACACAAACTATGAAAATACCGCAAGTGTATAAACACCTCAGCTCAGCTATTCTTAAGTACAGCACCTTAAGTGACATTACTATTCAAGTGTGCAACTGAAAGACTAATACATTTCTGAATTTAAGAAAACATTTAATTAATAAACTATAAATTAATATTGATATTTGTTAGATTCACATATATGTGTTAACATTCTGGTTTTTGTTTAGATGCTAATCTATAGCCACTGTCATCACACATTGTATTTACTAGACATTTGTTTTGTTGTCCTGTTCGTAAGATTACCTACAACACTTACAAATCTTCACTTCAATAGAGATTAACAGAAAGAAGTCACTAGCAATAAGTAGTATTAAAAACCACAATCTCAGTAAGGGGAACTAATATTAAAAGAAAGTAACAGCTATAGCCTAAATTTATTTGCATCTTGTTTATCCTCAAAAGCTCACTCCAGATTAGATGATGTTTGTAAACAGTGTTTTCCAAAAGACAACCCGAATCAACAGAGTTCAAAGACAGAAAACATTGGTAAATGTCATCTTACGATATGGATGAAATAGTCAGTCTCAAGTAAAATCCAACAGACAGCAGCAAACTACCAGCAGCTTATTATATACCTTCAACACCCTAACCCTGACGAATACAAAATCTGCAGTTTACGTTTCTTTAGAGTTGTAGATCTTGTTTAAAAGTAGTTTTAGTTTATAGCAACTGATTGATCAGACTTTTTTTTGTTTCAACTGTCACCTTTTTGACTAACACAAGACTGATAAAACTCTTCAGCTAACTAGATTGCTTCTTTACATGAACACCGAAGAATTTTTTTAATCTCCCAGCAGAAGTTGCACGGTATTTATAAAGAAAATAAAGATGGTTGTTTTATAAAGCCACCTGAACTTGGCTTTAAAGTAAGAAAATTACTTAATTGAAAGTGTCGACAGAAACAAGAATCATTACAGCTAAAGGTAAAAGACGCTTCACTAGGACTCTAGAAGCTAAGACGACAATTTTGACTTCAAATGGTCACTAGGCCATGGTATTAACTCTGTCTCATGTTTCTTCCACAACCTCTCTACATTCAAAATTAAATCAAAAATTTGCAACATGTTTGGTTAACATTTGTTAATAACGTGAACAAAGTTGCTTTTGCTCAAGCTAATACTAAGACAACTAAGCAGCAGGTGCTCCTGCTTGTCATTACATCAAATAATGAGGAAAAGAGCCAAAAGTTTTGTATCCTTTCTGTGTAACTCAACTTTGCCATCTATGTTTAAGAAAAGTATTTACTGCCAGGTGAATTTAATTCAGTGGTAGCAAGAACATTCGGTTATATCCAGAAGTTGAATGATAAAGACAAGTATGCTGGTTAAGAACATACTTGTCTCACACCTACAGTGAGTCATACGCTTTTTTAAGTGAATCCTAAAGATCCAAAACAATCATGAGAGTGCAAGATTATTATCACACTGATGTAAGGATTCAAGTAAATTATGATTATATAAACAACGACTAGGTGGCAGACACTATAGTAACTAGGCAAGATGTCTTCAGACTGTCGTATCTCAATTTCAGTTTCTAACGGCTAAAACTTTGAAAAAAAAAGAAAACCCATCAAACAAACAAAAAAAGCCAACCCACCAAGCTTGTGAACTAAACTTGACTAGAATCCATGACGTAAACTTGCCCACCAGAGTCATGTTTATGTAGGTACTGCTGTCCTCTGAATAGGTACCTCAGCAGTGTTCTTCACTTGCTATAACATAAAGTCCTCAAGACAATCAACTCCATAAAACATCCACGACCTCCAGGAGCACAGTACCAAAAAGGGTTTGATTTAGGGATTTTAGTCCCCTGGAAAGAAAATCCAGCATCAGCAGTTTACTGAAAATTTGGTATAGTTCTGTAGCGTTCAAAACCGAAAGACCACAAGAAGAAAAGAGCCAACAGCAGAATTTAATTCTTTTAGCATAATTTCTTTATACTGTGACTTAAATAGCCTCAACTCTAACCAAGTTTAAGTACTTTATGCATCCTCAGGAATTTGCTGGCTGTGTAATAAACACATTAAACTCTTCTTCCACAGTAATAGCCCTTTTGTTGTTTTCTTGCAAGAAAAATAATACCCAAAAGAGAGGAATAAGTAAACGAACTATGGTGAACACATACAAGGGCAAAGTGATTTCCATTTTCATCAGATTATTCAAATGTAGCAGATCTTAACCATTCTAAACCCCCCAATTTTTTTTTGTGACACAGAGGGGTATCTAAGGAGAATTTTCAAAAATATATTGTGCTGCATCTAAATCTGTAACTTGTTTTGGGACACATCTATCTGTCAGAAAAAGTTCAACAAAATTCAGTGGCAACACTGACACAGTATTTCTGTACAGGACGAGTTCCCATGATCCCGGTTCCTTTTTCCCCCCTCCTCACTTGCATCTGACCAGTAAATACCGTACCTGCAACTGAATGCATGTGAGAAGTGACTGGGCTGGCAGAGCCTCACATCTGAGTGTCTTTTTATTGTTTCTTCAAGTTGGACAAACTGTGTTTCTAACTATAAGCTCCCAATTCCCTGACATATTGCACAGACCTGTTAAAAAGCCTAACGGCAAAATGAAAGCATTTTAAGCAATTACAAGGGTACTACTTAGCTAGATTTTAAAGTCTGGGGGTTTTTTTTGTACTACAAGCCACCTCCTACGCTCTGAAGTGTGCAGATGATCAAGACTTCTTTCCACTGAATGAATACACACCCCTGATCTGCCCCGCTGGGAAGTCTCAGTACAACCTCTGGAACCAGTAACAGCACTGAAAAGATTTTTAGACCCACCAGGCACACCCCCCACTGCTGGCTAGTTGCTTATGCCTCGTATTTCATATGAAGAAGTTCAATCTAAACAAGAGCATTCTTTTTTCCGAGTCTTGGTGTTCAGCTGACTTATACTGAAGTAGATGCGAGTTAATTTTGTGGTACATTCATTCAAAAGCATCTTATGGTCAAGAGGCGGGGACAAAAAGGAATCCACGCTAGTACGGACTTAACGAAATCGCTTGCAACAAACCAAGAATGATCTAGTATAACCTCTCCCAGGCTGCTAAAAAACAATTGCTTCTTCTAAGCATGTCCATGACATGTAAGCTTCTTCATTTAGCAACATTCATCTAGTAAACCAGGTAACATCAGCCTTCCAACTTCTGTCCTCAGAGTCACAGTCCATTCCTCCCCTCTCCAATTTCTCCTGCTCTGGAAGAAATGACTTCTTTTCAGTCTTGTTGAGAACAAGCTAGGAAAAATATTCTACAAAGAGAAAACAGAAATTCCTACCACCACTGCTACAGCACCACCACAGACCAGTGCATACTGGAGAAATGTTTCTTTAAAGAGTTAGTATCTGCAGTAGGATCTGGGATTGTGCTATAACCTTACTCTGTTCTGACTGGCCCCACTCTTCCAGAAGAAGAAGAATCAATGACAAAATTCATGAAAGATTAAATGAATATACACAGAAAGAAACCAAGAGGATGGCTTAAGACGACTTCTATGTCTGTCAGATGAGTCAGAAATCATTATAGTACAGAGTTCAGTCCTTGCTGGAAGTGCTGACTTGCTGCAAGTCATAATTTGACAGTGTAGTAACACCACCCATTTTACCACCTGAAATGTTAGTCTGCACAATGCTCCAGGACATATATTTTAGGGCAAACAAAAGCTGTCAAGTAGCATGAGACTTCTACATAGGCATGCAATTACTTTCTTTGAAGTAAGCGTTACATCCTCAGGCTCTTTAGGGTTTAACACAATGACTTCCCAGATGAAGAACTTTAAGATAAAAGTTTACATACTTAAACACTGCAATTAATGCAGACACCTGGAACAGAAGAAAATTAAAATGCTCTGAAAAATGACTAACCAAACACATGCTTGGCATATGCCAATATCCATAACAAACACAATTTTCAATTTTTTTCCGTTGTTTTGTCTGGAAAAAAAACCAACCACCACCACAAAAACTTGAGGTTTGGTTCTTTCATTAAAAACTTCCTCTGCGAAGAACAAAGTCTGTGCTAACCAAATGGGCTCCCAGTAATGCCTTTCAACTACGTGTCTTATTAAGCTAAATAAATATTTATGAGATTAGCAATTATGCTGATGCAAAAATCATATAATAGGTAAAATACATTCATCTTGCACTCCTTATGACACTGGTTCTCCACAGGTAACATCAAAAAAGTAAAAGCACTTTGTCACTAATGTTCACAATTAAGTACAGAACCAGGTGTATTAGAAAAGTAGAAACACGAGTCCCCTGTTTTCGGTGCAGGAAATGCCTGCTTATAACGGGAGTATCTTTTAAAAAAATAAATATTCCAAGATGCCATTTCACCAGCTTACATCATTATCATTCCGTTAGCTGAATGCAGCAACAAATCAACTAGTGGAAATGCTGAAGCAGATGTCTAGCTACACTGGCAGTGGACACTCTGCCTTACCCAAGCGGCCTCTCAGTACAAATGCACAGAGGGTCACACTCACAGCAGAGTACCTGTACAGCTGAGGGCAGCTGCAGCCCACCATTCTCCCAGGAGTATTCCACACAGTTAAATGGGCAATGTAAAAAGAGTATCTCTGCTCAAGCTAGCCAACAGGGTAGATATGAAAAAATTACGCCCCATCTGACAACTTCTAGAGGAACTATGTTTTCAAGAACCTCCTCTGTTTTCTTGAAGTTTCAAAGCCAGTAAGCTAGCAAGGCTTACAAAAAGAGTATGCTTGCAAGTGTATGCACACTTCTGTGGCACCACACTGGCACCTCTCTTTTGTGGCAGTGCAGTTACTTCCCTGGCCTCTTACTTGCTATCAGTATTTGGCCTCCTCATTGCTCCCTAACCCTCCAAACTCCCAGCCCTCCCACTCCCCAGCTGCCCCCCAGTTCCATACAGACCAAGTCAAGAGAGCTTTAAAGGCCAACCAGTGCAAATAGTGACTGCATCCACTTGCCATAGAAAGGGCTCATTAATAGCTCAGATATTCATCAGTAATTCCCTCCGTTTCCAATCAAGCAGATGTGGCAAGAAAGAACCGATTTTAAACAGAGCAAGAGATCAGGCCACAGTTGCCAGCCTGCTCAGGAGGTCAGAGCCTGAAGAGCAAGACAGAACTAAATCCCAAGTTCTTACTTGGCCGGTGTAATACAAAGACAACAGTGGGAGGGAGAGAATTAGGAAAAGGAAACAAGTTTGATGGGATTGTAAGCAGACCTTCAGACAGATTTTCATTTGAGTTCCGTTGGTACATAAAATAATTATATTTAAAAGCTCACTTGACCTTCTTCCCATTAAATCACTTAATTTGAACAGGACACAAATTATCAATTAGATCATCTGAACTTTCAGCTACAAATACAGCAAATCCAGTGCCATTTCCATTCCAGGACAAGCCATACCTTGCATTACTTGCCACAGCACATGAGTCTACCAGTTAGAGAAAGAATAATCTCGATGAAAGTACCAGAACAACCTTCTCCTCAGAGGTAAACATTAGTCAAACCCAGAATTCCTTCAGAACAGTTTTAGAAAGTGAAATGCATTTATGGTACATTACGATTCTATACTTTATTCACTTCTTCCTCATAATAAATCTTTTGCCTTTCCTTTTTCCTACATTACTTTATCCCCGTTGAAGTGCAAAACGTTGAACTGCAAGATGTCAGGCAACAGTTCTACCCACACGCAAGAGTGAGCTGAACCTCAAACTGAACAAGAGAAACAATTTCCTAACATCTTTTGCTTATAAAAAAAAAAATCATGCGACACCTGTAGAGAATTTTCAGTTTAAACTGTGTTCACTTGAATAGAGCAGTCACCTACATAGAATCAGACCCATGAGGTTAATTCCCCAAGTTTCAAACACCACACAAAGAACACCACCTCTGGCAGTAAAGCCAGAAATCATGACAAATCAAGCTCACGCTGCGCCTCCCTTACTGCAGTATTTTCAAAGAACACAGTCGTCTGCACTAAGTACCTTATTAGGAGACATACTAACACAACTGGCATTTGGACTCTTTGTGGTCTTTAAAAAGTACCTGGCTCAGTTAGATGCACTTAACCATTCTCATTCTCAAGTTTTACATTAAATAGAGTTATATAATTTATAGGTACTATGCCAAATGCAAGTGCCTTCAGCTAGACAGGAAGAAAGCAATACTGTATAAAGTCATCTTCACTCATATTACAAATGTATTTAAGGCTATTGTTAAAGCCACATAAAGCTATTGTTTTGTGTTAAAAGAACAGGATAACCATAGACATTCCAGAGTTTTTTGTGCTCCTTAAGATTAGCTACGTGCATTCATTTGTTTTCAGTTATCATGGGTCTCTTTTTTCTTTAATAACTATTTGCTTCTTAGAAATGTAAAGGCACTTGTAATTGGTACACAGTTTCCATCCAACACAGAATTCCACATTCTACACAACTACAACTGTTTGTGGAAGTGGATAGTAATTAGCAAATAATGGAGACAGGCATTTGGACAGGCGCATCCTTCATGATCAGCAGTAGCTATGCTTAACTATTNTGCAGACCTAACCCTCTTGAGTGGATGCCATGCTGTTTTCACTCAGGGCGGCTATATTCGACAGGGAGTACACAATCAAATCCTGCTTGGTCACCGAAGACTGCTGCAGAGGTCTGAAACGCAGCGCTTCTCCTGTCTTAGTGGCACATGTCAGCTGTGCAGGATTTTGCGCTGCAGGACATGCACTTCAGAAAGGCTGAAAAGAAGATTTAAGCTCACTTTCTTCCCTCTTCAGCGCAACTGGGGTTGCCCCAGAACAGATATGCTGATCTTACTGGGCTCTGAACAAGTCCAGACTGCCAACTGGAAGAGACCTGCAGTGCTGTCTAGATAATGAGTCCTAACAGCATCCTCCTCGGTCACGCCATCTGCTCCATCTGCATTTGGACCACCCCTCTTAGATATGCACAAGCCCCCTGCTGCCACACCATACCTCCAACTCCCCCAGAACCAGTAACAGGCACCTCTGCTGACCTCTCAGCACTGTAACCAGCAAGGGGCACCTCTGCGGACCTCTCACCAAACAGGGAACAGCATCATAGCAAGTGTACACACACTTGGGATACCCTGACATCCAGGTGCACACCTTTTACACATGCGCCCAGCCAGCAGCTAGGTGACTGGACTCTCTTCTCTACTTTCCAAAAGCCACCAGTACAGCAATGGTCAGGTGCACCACAAGTACTGGAGAAAGCAGCCAAGTCAAGGTTTAGCCTCAATGAGGAGGCTTCCAGGACTGGTGCGTCAAACCTGCCACAGCTACACTAAGAGGCTGACCAAGGGGAGGGGAAAAAACATGCATCCTTGAGATGACCACCAACCAACCATGGCAAAGGGAGGAGACTGCTAAAAGGAGTGAAGGGCTCCACTTTCCATACACCGGAAAACCCCCAAGCTGCTCTGTGTGAAGGCAATTTGCCCTGTCACCCCAGCGCTTGTCCCGGAAAACGTCACTTGTGCAATGCCCTTACAGCTCGCGCTGTGCCTTGACAACTCGCGCCGACACCCTGCTCCTTGGCGTGCCCTCCTGTCGAGTGGGGCAGGGTGAGGCCTCACTCAAGGCACCCACAGGCACAGCTCAGGTGGGTGCAGAGAGGAGCGTGACAGCGGGAGCCCGGATGGATAGTCACGGTTACAGATGCACAACATGGCCTCTGAGAAGTAGGCAAGGAGAGATGCCGCGGCTATGCCACCAGCACTTCTCCAGCCTCTCTGCCCCTCGTCAGCCAGTCCAGCCTCGAAGCTCGTCACACACTTGGTCACCCCCGGTCCCGAGGCAGCTTCCTGCCTGCGGGTGCACCCGAGGGGCACAGATCCGCCGAGACCTGCCGGGAGTCAGCGTTCCTGAGCCCGGGCGAAGGGACGGCACGCCGGGGTCCGGAGCAGCCCCGCTCCTTGAGGGGTCCAGACGAGGACGCCCCTCACCCCGTCCCGAGAAAGAGGCGCACTGCGAGAGACAACAACGCCCGGCGAGAACAGGTCTCTCGCCGCAGGGCACTGCCCCGGCTGCTGAGGAGGNATGATTTACTGGGTACTGTTTAACAGTCACCCAGGGACAATTCATTACTTCAGAACTACCACTGAGAGACTGAAGTTACAGCATTTTACTTCAGGATTTCTGCAGCCAACTACTCTAATTCAGAAAAATAACTCTATTTACAATTTTTACGCACATATATATCTAAGTCTCCCAGAAATTCCTCAGGTAACTATAGAGAAAGGTATTAGGTGAATAAAATCTTAGTTGCCCTTTGAATGAAAGCCCCATATTAATACACATGCCGCTATTCTCAACTTTTGATTATCTATATCAAGATGGTTATCTTGCTTATCAAAAAGCCAGCACATGCTGTTTATATTTTTGGAAGCGCCTATCCTCTTGCATATGGATGAAAAGAGAAGGAAAAGAGACTTACATGGACAAGTTAGGAGATGGAACCCTACTATCATCAGCTAGGTTCCCAAGGTGGCTCAGCGTTGAAGTCGAACTGTTCTCTATAAAGCACTTCTCCTAAGCCCTCTGGATAGTTGTAAACTTGATCAGAGATTTTGCCCTGTGGGAGAAAACACATACAAAAAGAAATGTCATAGACAGAACAAAACAAAAGCTTTATCTTACAATAGGTAACAAATGTCTTTTCAGTAGTGCTTTTAAGGAGGCTTGCAACATCCCACCAGGAAGGTTTATAATCGCATAAAATGCCCAGGTTTCAAGAGTGAATGTAAACTGAGCAAGATCAAGTCAGACGTATGAAGAACTGCTAAAACACTTGATTAGGCACATGAATCTGCTTGCTCGTAGCTATATTTCATAGTCTGAACGGAAAGACTTTCAAAACTAACTGCAAAGAGCTGTACATGATCCTGGGTTTGGCTAGTATGCCTTAATACTGGTCTACCCTCCCAGAAGCATTCCTAACCCTGTAACCACTGAGATTCTTCCCCTCCCCACTTCCTTTCTATTTTCGAATTCCTTTGCCATGTTTTCTTCCTCTGCTGTGAATGAACATGGCATGTGGGTGAAAAATAGTGCTTTATATAGTGAACCTGAACATCATATAGATGAATCTAGAGATGAGCAAGACAGTAAAAAGAAACTTACGCTTACCTTCAGAAATGAGGAAATATTTCAGCTGACCCTTAAAGGCTATTACGCACAACATCAAAGCAGCATTTTAAAGTACAAGGCTAGCTTACTCAAATTAAGCTAAAACAATCACACAAACCAGTCCAATGAACGTAAAAAAGCAGTCAAAGAAACAATAACTAGCCCTGCTGAGAAGTTAATTCCTTCTAAAAGGAACTGTCATTTTCATGGAATTAAATACAGTACAGAACTGGTCATGTGTAAACCCAACATACAAAGTTTCTACAAATTCACTGTGGTCTATGAAATGAAATGTGGAATGTACCAACCTACTGTAAAAATAAATCTTTGCTGCTCTCATTATTGAAATCAGACTACATGTGCTGACAAAAACCTGGCTTCTGGGAATCACCTAACCAAAGTGATCGTCTTTTCAACTGTATTACAGTTAGGCAAACTGCTGAAATGTATTTGTTCACTTATTTTTGCTATTAGAAAAACCAAACGAGTACATGAAGTACTGAATTACAAACAGAGTGAATCCAACTCGGGGGTAACTGTTTCACAACAATTCCACAAAGCCACCTCTTCAGCTTTCCCATGTAAATTAGTATTTGGTAGCATATAACACTAAAAATAAACTTCAGTGCTTCAAAATTAATTGAGATATTAAGGAATTTTGCCATCTTGAATTAATGTACATGCAGCATATCTAACCTTAGTCCTTTCTTCCACAAAAGCAAGCAGTCAGTAACATTTAGTTCTTGAAGTACGCACACAACCGGCAACATTTTCCTTTTCTAAAATTAACTAGTAACTCCACTATTTACTAGTGCTGTTCTGACTGCACTCAAGAACTTATATAAATTTTCCAGTGATCAAGAATTAAGTTTAGCTTCCCAGCAAAACAAGTCATTAAAAGCAAGTGTTTCTAGGGAGAGCACATGACTTTGAGTGCTAAACTTAAAGTGCCCTGCTTCAGACAAGTACCACCTGCAGTACTATTCCAATAAATATTCTCAAATGTCCCAGGAAGGAAGCATGCACTGAAAGTTTTCATAGAGCTGGAATGAAAACCCATCATTTTCTGAAGAAATAGTCAACTATAAGGTGTGCCGAGTTCTAACCGCCCTTCAGCGTTTCTTTTAAATGAGAATTACTTATCTGAAGGACCTACATAAATGTATAGAAAGTAGTCTGACTGCCCTCTTTTGTGCAGGTTTGACCATAGTAAATAATCAGGAGAAAACACTACAATTCCAGCCTTTCAAATTATAGTAATTTTACTCTGCTTTAACCAGCATAGTTCTCTTGCTGTACTGTGGCAGAGCAAGACTACCGTTTTAAGCAGCAGGACTGCATTAGATGTCCATAACGCAACTGGACAAAGCCAGTTTTAGAAAAATCGCGCAGCTCATCAGCCACAGTGAAGCGTTCATTGCTTAATGGTCTTAAAGTAGGTATAAAAGCATTCTTTGCTAAACAGCAAGTTTTGAGTTCTGGGAATAATCAACAAAGCAGCTTTGCCTTTTTATACTCAAGTGACACCACACGCATGTATTTATATATCGTCTGTAAGTATACTCTACTAGCAGGTGCCTCAAGTTTGACTGCAGCTCTACCAACAATGCTGTACTTCATACCTGAATAGTAACACTCACCTGAGAAATAAAATAACGCCCCAGCCGGCCACAGCTCATAGTTTTGCCAGAATAACTGCATCCCTGTGGCAAGCCCTAGGAGCACCAGCAAGCTAGTCAAGGACAGGCTTTTCCCAGCTCACCAGCCTGGCCCCCTCAGTTCCTCACATCCAATACAGACAGGCATACAAACCCAGACACCAATTAATTTTCTTAAAAAAAAAATAAAAAAGAAATTATTCACTGCATGTGTTTCTGAAAAACGTCCCTTTAGTGACCTGAGCTGAAACATCCGTGAACCAAACCCTAAAAATTTAGCAATATGATGACCTTGCACAATTACACCAACCGACAGACTCTGAGGCACCAAAGTTACTCTGCTCCACAAAAACCCAGCTAGTCTTCCTGTTACAATAGGCCTTTTCCAGATCAGGGCCAGGGCATTGTGGCAACCCCCCATCGTGGGGGAGAGCAAGCCCTGAAGGGAGTGCAGGTCTCCGACAAATTCTCCCGTCAACCACACTCCTGCACTACATCAACAGCATTTGAACTGAAATTTGCCATTTTACCCAAATTAGTCCATTATACAATTAAGCCTCTGTTTCAGGAAGGCACGGTACTAATTCCTTTCCAGAGCATCCTGCCTCTACTTTAATTGGAGGGATGGAATAATTTCCAGCATTGCTGTGCACACGCACCTGCAGCAGCCTCCCCGCACGGGGAGCGGAGCGGCACAAGCTGCTTTCCTGGGGACAGGCTGCAGTGCTGAAAGGCAGGAAGCCTGCCCCTTGCCTCCACTAAAACTGTCCCCACGGGAAAAACGTTCCCATTTGCTGCTCACCGCCAAACACCACCCACCCTCTTCCGCCCTAAGTCTTCTAAAGACCCCTCTTTTTCTGGGTTCGACGCCCGGCGGGAAGGAGGGCGGCGGCGGCGGGCGGGCTGGCGGCAGGGG
>VWZK01006483.1:102601-130359 GCA_013396935.1 Baryphthengus martii | reverse complement strand
GCCCGCTGCCCAAGATGGAGGCGTCGGGGTGGCCCCCGTGCTACTGCCGGGGCCAGGCGCAGGTGCAGGCGGCGCTGGTGTCCCCGGCGGGCCGCTCCCCACGGGTGCTGCGGGAGAGGCCGGGGGAGTTCCTCACAGAACGCAGGGCTGGGGCCACGTAGGGGTGAACTGAAAATGTCTCTCAGGATCCAGGGCAGGCGGTTACTCACATACGACTTCACAGGACAACTTGATT
Organism: Baryphthengus martii; assembly: GCA_013396935.1. NCBI lineage: Eukaryota > Metazoa > Chordata > Aves > Coraciiformes > Momotidae > Baryphthengus > Baryphthengus martii. The sequence continues at coordinate 130,124 of VWZK01006483.1, read as the reverse complement.
CTGTGTTTTCAGTAATGGCGTCCACAAAAGCATGACCCAACCTGTGCCACTACAGCTTTGAGCAGGTGGGAAAAGAAACCAGGTCTTAGTGGTCCGTCAGAAGCCTCCAAGAACAGGCTGATAACTTCTACTGATTCACTGGGCATCGGTAAGCTGCTAGTAATGCTCACTGAGGGAAGACTACTCATGCTGCATACCTAGCAGCCTCACTATTTCGTGAATTCCAGGCCTTTGTGAATCCCATAAATAAATATATGAACTGAAGGATTTAGCTGGCCCACGTATTTCACAGAGTTTCACTGAAGCCTTGAGACATTGGCAGCACATCCCAAAGCCTTTTGTACTTTTCTAACATCCTTGTGAGGAAGCACAACTTAGCTGCAAGTGGTAATGAGACAGACCCTTGGTGATCAGGTGGCTCTGTTAAAGGTCACAACACTATGGTGGAGCTGAGGATGAACCCTCATCTGCCAGCCCCAGTCTGCCATGGGAACTTACCAAACCACATGGCTGTTTTTAAAAAAATAATTCCAGTAGTCAGAATTCTTTCCAGACAACAATATACATAGTTATGCAGTTCACCAAGATCCACCAAAAGATATACTGGTTCTGGAAAGCACTTGTTCATCTCAGAGCACATTTCTTTTATTTTTTTAAAGGTATGTTAGTACAGTTTGGATTTTTTTTTTCCAAAGCAAAGATGGGTTTGTTTAGTTTTATATCAGAGAGAATTTAGAAAAGCAGTGAATAGATATGCATCTGTCATCTCTTCAGAAATAAAATGAGACAGGTTTCACAGCATGCAGGGATGGAGTTTTACTCTTTTCATGTGTTGTCACCTTCTCTTTATTTAAATGAGGAAGTGAACTGACACGTAGATGCAGTGCCATTAAAGTGTCTCATCTTTCCTGGTAGTGCTAGTAGGTTATGGATGAAGTCAGTAAAGGCAGGCACATTGATCAGAATGTCAGAAGACCTCTCACATATATTTGCAACAAACTAAACATGGAGTGGTTTACACTGCTTGGGTTTTCTCAGGTGTGTTCTGTATTACACCATTCACTGGGAACGTACCTGTTCATTTGGGTTCCTATTTCAGAATACTAGTGCAGGAGGAGGAATCAGAGTATGTTTAAAAGAAGCAAGCCCAATTCAAAAAACAGCTCTAGAGAATTAGGAAGAGAGATTTGGGCAGAGCTTGTATATGGCACAATAAATGTGAATCATTAACAGGCAAAGAAAGGAGGAAGGGTTAGAAGGGAGGACAAAGGTTATAGTGATATATACAGAGGAGCAATCCAGAAAGCTGTATTCTTTGGGAAGGTAGATTTTTTTTTTTAAAAAAAACAACACATTTTTGGAAGATATTTAAACTAGAAAAAGGACTTCACTAGTTTGGAGGCGTTTAGGTGCAACCAAGAAGTGATCCATCAGGGAAGAGGCAAAAAATAAGTCAATACTGGTTCTGTGTAGAACTATATATTTTATCTATGTTCTTAGACATCTCCTGATGGTACTATCCAAAGATATCCCAGTGATATATACGTGATGTAACTGGTACATCCATTACTGCCACCTCATCTACATTAATCCTTCCAGAAGAGTTTGTTTTTGTAGGTAGGGGATGTTTTTAATATTCTTACCAGGAGTAAGAAAACAGATGGACTATTTAAGAGAGGAGAACAGTCACGTAGGATAGGAAAAAGAACTTCAGTTTGATATGCAATTAATTGTAGGCACTGTCAGCTATTCTTAAAATGTATGGAGGGAGGGAGGATTTCCTGCTTATATGGAGGAAGCAACACTTGAAAACAGAAACATAAACTTCATCCTCTCAAATCTACTGGAAAAAAAAAAAGAGTGGCACACTGTTTGGGGGAGTACAAGACTGAACTGTATAGTCACTGCAAAGAAAATGAGAACAAATTGATGGATGAACACTTCATACAGTGTTTCTGCTACCACTGGTGATTTTTACACAGAACTAGAAAACTGATGCTACAGCTCCATATATATATTTTTGAGTATAGTGCTACAAAAACCAGCAGTCTTGTTTTGTCTGGAGAGGCAAAATGTAAAAAAGCTAACATAAAATTTCCTTCTGCCTCATTAACATTTCTCTGCACTTAGTTTTAATACCTGGATTCATAACCTTGTATAACTCCATATGCACATTTCACAGATTACTAGAGGAACAATTCACATTTTATTCTGCAAAGATAAAAGGTCTGCAGAGCACAAAATACATGTCCGTCCCTGAGTTCCTCTTACTTCCAACTGTGAGGCTCTTCTACCACATTTCCTTTTTTTTTTTCTTCTTTGCCTCCATGTTTTCTTTTCAGCACTGTTCACAGTTGGATGTAGACAAAATCAGGTGTTAACCCCATGACGCAGATAAACTGGAGCAGGAAAGATACCCTTTCCTACCTCGTCTTTTGGAGTGCAAAAAATGCTTACTGGTGAGGCAACCCAACAATCAGGAGCTTCAAATTGGTTTGGACAGATGTTTGAAGGCTGCATAGCCCAATGACCTTCCCTGCTAATCCCAAGTATTTCCTTTTCTTTATGTCTTCCTACGGGCTACCTCTTCTCTCCTCTGGTTCTCCCATTTCCTCTCCCTCTGTGATGCTCTATCACCAGGCATCAGCCACAGGGTCAGATTCCGCTCCTGCAGTGAGAGAATGAGATTATTTCCTCCTCCATCTCCTCTTCCTCTTCCCCCACTGCTGCCAACTCCTGCAGCAGTCAGTGTTTTTTCTTAAAGCCTCAAGTGCAGGAATTATGTGATTACACTGGAATTTCATCTTCCATTGAGAATAGTATGTCCCTAGCTACTGACACCTCAGGGCAACAAATACAAATAGCGATCCACCTTTGGATGTAGGGAAGAGGTTGGTTCGATTTCTGAATACTTGAACTTGACAGTATGTCCCTGCACTCTGAGCCAGGTATAGTTAACAATCCATAGCCATCCAGCCGGAGCACCCAGCCATTGCAGTGGGACGAAAAAAATCAGTCTAAATTACATTTTTGTCTGAGCTGCTCGGGGCAGGATTGCCTGTACACCGGGCAGAGGCATGAGAAAAGGAACATGGAGGCTATCACAGCTCTGGATCCCTCATGCACACAATGCTGTAGAAATAAGAGAGATCCAATAAACTTTTCTCTTTTTTTTTCAAATAAAGTGACCTGTATAGATAGGATCTTGTGGAAGTAATATCAATTGATACTCTGATCTTCAGACCTTTTTTCATTGCTGCATACTTTGGAGCTTTCACTGTTCTTGTCCAGTTGACAAATACTGATAACTGGATGGAAGAGTGAGTCATAATTATTAAAAGCCCAGAGGTGGTGGGAGGAAAGACATCTCTGTCTTAACTCACACGAAGCAGTCACCTCTCACCTATATTTGCAGAATGGTTTGCTGGATCAAAACAACTGGGGCAGAAATGACGTCCCAACTCTGTATGGATTAGTTTGGTTTCAGAAGAGTGAGTTTAAGTGTGATTTCTATGGAGAATAGTTACAGAATAGATCTCATACTGGTGCTAAGTTGTTTACACAAAGTTAATGGAAACAGCATTTCAAAGCACGAGATGAAGGTGTCACAAGGAAGCCACATTAAACTGGGGTTGTTCTACGAATTCAAAGGTAGCAAGAAAGTGCGAGAGAAAATTCAGTCATGGCTTAGGAGTATCTAGCAACATACCATAAGTTCCTGTCAGTCCAATGCTAGAATGTTTTCACCTCCAAAAAATCTAGACTAGATGGGCAGAGACTGAAAGAAAATGACAGTGAACTAAATATCTGAGCTATTAAATGAGGACTATTGAAGAGAATATTCAAATATGAGCTTTACTTGAGAATTTAGCCACCTGCATACCTACTCCACATTAACTGGTAAAGAAAACTCAAAAGTTTTAAGTATCTGCAACAGGATAGGGTTTTTTTACTGCTAGGAAATGTGCCCAAGTCCAGCCCAGGTTAGAAATGATTTGGGTTTATGACGTGATGAATACTGAGTTTTGCATTAATCACACCCATTCTAGTTCCTGCTGTCCACATGTCATGGATCATTACTAAAACATGAAGGATCAGCTGGAGACCAAGGATTAGGCGTCCATGGAATTTATTATTTCTCATTACAGATATTTCTAGATCAGAGAAGAGGCGTGAGCTTGCCCTCTGCTGATAAACAGGAGGCAGTGGCTCCCAGAAGAGTGAACTAGTCAGCAGCGATAAGTCTGTATCAACTTTAAAATGCAACAGTCCGAACAGTAAAGCAGGATAAAGTGTACCATGCAAGGAGGTTAAAAATATGCATATCGTGTGCTGTTACTAGTGGTTAGCAAATGGGGAGATTCTTTCTTGTTAACTCTTTCAGAATTAATACTCCCTCTGTTGTTGTTGCATTTTCAAGGAAGTTTTGTTCCTGAAGTCTATTCTCAGCCCTATAGTTCATATGTAAAAGATCTTCCCCAGGTGTGGTCCTAGCTCTACACAATGATTAAGTGTGTTTTCAGGCTGTTTGGCTTCCTAGTTGTTCTTGTCAGTCACCTCCCAGCTTTCTGAACATGCACATATTCGTGCAATTTCTGGACACAGTGTCCCCTAGGAGCCTCAGTTTTGCTGAGCTTCCCCTGGCCCATGGGGCATTTTATCAAGAGTGACAACTTGCAGTCTTCTAGAGGAAGATTTCCAGCTAACCCCTGGAGAAGCACTTTCCACTTGTCAATATCTTTCATCACCCTCCCAGCTCTGAGAGATGGTGGTGATCTCCCCCATGTCATCCAAGAGCAGCAAGATGGAAAGTGGTCTCCTGAAATTGCACTCCAGCGCCAGCTGAGATGCCTCTAAACACGCGCCTGCATTTTCTGTTTCATTAGCAATGTTGTCTCACACATTTTGGGGATGAGAGAACCACAAGTTAAGGCAGAAGCCTTTCCCACAAGGGCAAAAGGAGGACTCTTACACAAAACCATAGCAAAATCTTTCACTGCTTTCAAAGAACACATTTGAAAAAAAAAATGACCTATTTAAGATAAATCCTGTTTATTTTGCTTGCATGAATAGAGTTGCTAATGTTAGCTGGAGGAAGGTGAGCAGAATGTGGTGCTACTCACTTCCTTCTGCATTTGTACTTTCTGTAACACATGTATTTTTCACTTAGAAGTTGACACACCTTTTCAAAAAGGTCTGTCATAAACCCAGAAAGCCCATAGATGATAAGCTGGCAGTAGTGCCCAGCATGGAATAAGTACCCCCAGAAGACAGATAAGAGCCTACAGAAGGATCTGCAGGATCCATGTCACATACATACAGGAATGAACAGGCTCTGGAACTGTGCATTTGTTTGACTCACCACAGCAGTAGTGATGCTGTTGGTACTTGGGGCCTTCAAACAGGTCACCTGTCAACATGCTTTTGAGTCCCTAATTGTATGCAAACTTGATCTTCACCTCTAGGAGACCGTTCGTGTAACTGCCACCTTTCTTTCTTGGGGCTGCCCCTTAACTCTGAGATTTGTAGGTTGCAATTTTTTTCCAGGCTTAGCCTTTCTATGATTCTCAAAAATGGAGAGGGAAATCCCTTTTTAATTTTGTTGCCATTAAGATCCCTCATCTTGTTTAGAACTCCAGCCACTGTTGGCTCAAGAATGTGGGTTTATGTCCTGGATCAGACCTAACACTATTGGAAGTGAAACAGTAGCTACAGAGACAGCTCATCGCAGCAGGTCAAGAGTCAGTATCTTCCAAATCTGACCAGCTCAAAATGCAAGTGAAAGCGGAACATGAAGTGAGCACCAGGCAAAGCTGGAACAGCATCTTCTCGTTAATATCTGATCCTCTTAGTCCTGCCCTGTTTCAGCAGCAAGGACATCCGGCCCAGTGTGCACACTCAAACCAGAAGACATAAGTGCTAAGCCAGAAGATCTCAACTAGTTTTTAAAATCTCCTATCCTTGGGATCCTGGCTCTCTCCCAGCCATGGTATTCTGCCAGGGCCGAGCCTCTGTTGCTCACCTCCCTGCAGAAAGCTCCCAGGCCAGGGGACAGCAAACCACGTAGCCTCTGAAAGCTCAACCGCTGCAAGGAGGAGATGGTCTCATTCGAGGTGCTATTACTGGTACCAGCAAGCATAAGGCAGTGGCTGCTCCCTGCCTCCTTACCCTCTATCTGCTCGTGAAAAACACCACTGAAAGTAGTCTTGGGCCATTAACATTTCCTGGCATTCCAAAACTGGGATTTGGGGTAGAGATGGCTGCCCAAGAGTCATCCCTCGCGGGAAAGAAATGCCTAAAGCAGAGTGTACTTAACATTCCCACCTCGCAGGTGGTCCTTTACGCAGGACATCCCAATATTTTTGTAGTTATGGAGCAGGCCTTTGCACCCAGGTTTACTCTGAGAAGCCAAAGAAATGTTGACTATTTTCTGTAACAGAAATGGAGTTTAAATGGATGATTGTAATAATGTCTAGAGACTGCTTCTGAGATGTTACCACATGTAAACACAATCATAAGTGTAATCAATGTCAATGACTTCCATTTAATTCTCAGACAATGTTTGCTTTTAAATACCACACCAGATTTGACATGGCCAATGATAAATGGAATGCAATTAGTTCTACTATTTGCTTTGATGATATGCTAAATTATTTTTTACAATAGACCATTTATTATCCAAAGCTAATGGTTATACTCTTGCATTTAAAAAAATCTAATAGATCTTAAACTGTGGCAAACTGAGAAGTTTCAAATTGAGACATTAAAGTCTGGGAAAAAATTAATTTCATGAACAAGTTTCATCTAATAAACACTTGTCAATGCCCAAGTCATCATTTTCACAAAGAAATCTTAAACTGTAAGAATTTTGTACGTATTTCTCATCATTGCATAAATAAAAATCTTAATTATGCTACCTTTTTTTTTGCTACCCACTATGCTACCCACTTACATTTACTTAACGAATATATAATCTTAAGAAATATGTATGAATGTAAATGCTGGAGTTTTTACAGCATTTTTAACATAGTGTCTTTTCTAATTATTAACAAGACAATTACTACTTTCTTTTCCCCACCCTGGAATTTATCATGAGCTTGCAGTGGTAATTGCAAATTAATGAAGAGAGTGTAGTCCCCGAGAATGCAAATATTTGATCTTACGAATTGTTAGCCCTTATACTGTAACGTTGCTTGCCATGGAGCTTACTCAGCTGCTCTGCACTCTGAATTTCCATTATCACCCCTTTCCTTCAGCATATGCCTTCTTCATGTAGACCTAATCCAGATGAGGAATGTAAGTGCCTTACAAAGTAAAAAGCTGGAAGCAGGTAGCAGCAGAGCACCTGATCGCAGAAATCATATTTTGGCTGAAAACATAAGTGTCTGGACTTAAGGAAAAATTATTTCCCCAAATTTTACTATTTCTGCAAGGTATTAAAGCTACCTTGTGAATGTCAGGCTTTGGTATTTTGATGCCTGTTGAAATTCCATGGTGGAAAAAGCAGGGCACATAAAATACCAGATCTCCAAGACTCTGGAAAATCTTCCTGTAGCGTTAACTCCTACAGTGGAAAAAATACTGAGATTTTTAATGAGCCACACTACACTGGCAGCCTCGAGCCTTTAAAAAAAAGGGTTATAGAAGTGGACACTTAATTCCCCTTTCTGTGGTTACGTTAATAATGATAAGCCAGGCCTGAGGCCACCTACAGCAGGGTGCTCAGCCTGAGTCACTCCACACACACTCACCTTCCCCCTCCCAAACCCCCTTTGCTTTCCCAGTCCTTCCTCCCTGCCCTTCCAGATGTGCCTGGCTGCTGCCCCACCAGGCATATCTCTCAGTTTTATGCTCTTCTGCAATTTCCCTAATGTTTCTTCTTCCTTATATCTAATTCCTTGGGGATTTTTTCTCGTCCTAGCACCTTCCCCCATTTTATGAGCTCCATGTTTTCTTGCTTCTTGTACACGGGATTGACTCTTGGCAGTTTAATCCCCCTGAAGATGATAGGAAGAGGTGATCACTGGGGATAAAGGCAAACTCAGAAAATGTACCAGTATTTCATGCTGAACACTTAAAAACATCCCAAATACCATATTATTCACAGTAAAATCTTAAAAATTAGCAACGATGGACCATCCCTTCTGTCAAGGACTAGATAGAAATGAGGATGTAAGGGCATTTTCGCATTTTTCTTGAGGTGAAAAGAAATGAACTAGACATTCAAATCATCTTTCTTATTCTGCTGTCCATGCAATGTGTTGATAATTCTATTCACTTTGACTAAAACCAGCAAACGCAATAGGGATATTTGACTTGGGTAATCCCACTTACAGGACCACAGCTAAAACGCTGCTGTGTTTGGTACCCTTTACTCTAAAGCTGTCTCGTTTTTGTCTCTGTAAGATGTCTGGTTTCTAAATTCTGATCAGAAGAATATTCTCATCATCCGGATGACATCCTGTCTCCTGCGAACCTTTTGGCTGTGATAACATCTCCTTGAGGTTCCCTGTCTAGTAAAAGAGCCCTCAACAAACTTCACGTGACTGGGCTAGGGCTGCCTCAAAGGCCAAGCTCTGCTTCTCCGCTGCAAACCTCCATAGTACCATTCATCACCCATGTATTTATCAGAGCAATGTTCATAAAGATTTTTGACAGATAACATATGACTTCTAGACTTCAGTTTTCCAACAGAAATACCAGAAAGCGGCAGACAGCTGCTTCTTTTTCAGTTTGAGGGAAGGCTGCAGATACCGATAGTAGTGTTCTATCCTTGCAGCAAAGGCAATCCATCATGCTCACTATACCTCCCCCTCCTCTCCGGTTGATACAGCTCTGTGATTTTAGCACTCCAAAGTCTCTCCATTTCTCCAGGGTAGCACCTGTTTGTTTCTTTTCTAGGGAGTCATGTTAAAAGTCCTATCTACAGCAGGTCTTGTCTTCAGTTTTTTCTTCCACGTAAAAGGGATTTATTTAGCAGAGTTCTCTTCTTTTGGTGGGAGGGCACTGGGTAAAACTTGCATTATGCTCATCCTTTTTTTTCTGCAGCAGAGTGGCCGCCTGCACTGAGATGAGGCATTAGCAGGAGCTCAGCGATGTTTAACTGTTCAGCCAGACGGCGATGGCTTGGACCAGCCGCAGCACACCCTGCCTCCTCCCTGGCCCACCCTTGGCAGGCTACCGTAAGCAAGAGGTGCTAGGGGATGTAGGGAGAACCTGGGGCTGTGGAGAATAGAGACAGGAATGTGATAAGGTGAGATAGGATTTCTGCAGTATGAAAAATAAGGCACAAATCGTGCAAAGCAGATGTGGTGACTGCTGCTGTTCATGGAGCAAACTGTCTCTTCCTGTCATATCTTAGATGAGCTCCTATGGGACGGTGACCCACAAAGCCGTGGGGCCCATGTACCATTTCTGTTCACCAGTCTCCCAAAATCACACATTCATATAGCATCCTTAATGACCCAATGAGTGAAGCAAAAAATAAAGGCAATAATCAAGCGCTGCAATGAAATCTCTCAGGACATTGAAGAGAAAGCACACAGCCTTGCTTCCCGCAAGACAGGTGCGGATTTTTTCTGATGGCGGTACCAAGCTGCCGCTGCGGCTGCTTTGGCACACGGTGCCAGCTGCACGACCTTTAGCATTCCTCCTCAGCCGCAGCTTATGTCTCTTTCTGTGCACAACATTGGAAAACCAGGTCATTCTCTTGGCTCGTCCTCCTCTGATAACTCCTCTTTTCTTCCACTGCCGGGAAGATGAGGACGGAGCAATTAGTTTCCTCTAATGCTCAGCAGTACGTGTAACTGCTTTTGGCTCAAGCCAAAAATGAAGTTTTCGCATAGTTTGCATGCCCTAATAGGAGGGAAACTTGAGACAAATTTGAGAGGTACCCGTTTTCCTTGTGTTATAACGATTCCGATGATATTTTTCGAAAGACCACAAAGAATACTAATGACATGTTAAGCTTCCAGCACTTGCAGAACAGAGAATAAATGAGTGAGATTCCAATGAAAATACGAAATTATATACCTACTCATGCCAGATAACAACTGGTACTGCAAGGCTGTCATAATGAGCAGCCTGAAATCACGCCCTGAAGCAGAACAGCCCAAAGTTGCATTTAACTGCTTGAGGTTTGCAGGCAGATCAGAATTCTGATATTGCAGAGAAGCTGCAGGGAAAAATAAAAAGGAAAAAGTCAGTCTAAACCCCAGATTAGAAGTTCAGGTTTTCATAAGATGGCCGTGGAAAAGATGGCTTTTAAACCTGTGGGGAATATATTTTGAGAGGGCTGTATGGAGTGTGGTACAGAGAGATAAAGCAACAAACTTTACTAAAGCTCAAGTGATTTTGTGCTGTGAGTAAATACATAAACATAAATGTCCATGAAGAATTATCTGGATGGTCCAGTGAAGCTTGTATATTGGCAGAGTAACCATATTAGTAATTAAAGCTGCATTAACGTGCTAGAGTGATGCTCTGAACGTGTCACTGTAATGGCAGTCACAGTACCAACTGAAGCAACTAAGCTGTGAGAGGAGGAGCAATGAGCTACAGAAGTTCCTTGCCAGGAATGTGCTTAGAATTTGACATGCAAGAACACTATTAAAAATAATACGATTTAAATAATAACAGTAATAATAATCCCTGCAATATATACAGGATTTCAGGAGAAAAAATATGAAGCAGAGAATGCATTTTGACAGTCATTCATGTCCCCTCGTCACCAGGTGGGCTCTTTGGAAAGAAGCACACCAAGATTCAGGGAACGACATTGTGGTTTATATATCTTGGGAGGTTGGGAAAAATCAGAGGGACCTTGAAGCTACAGTTGGAATCGATGACACTAGAAACATTTAAATCCCTCTTTGGCGATGATTTAGTTTGAGAAGTCCTAAACATGGGGTACAAGCTGCCCAAAGCTCTGCAAACAAATATGGATCCATTCACTCAATTAGGTGGAAGTTACAACTCACTGTAGGAAAAATACCAACCAGAAAAGTTTGCAGATGTACTTAGTGGGAATACTTGTCCTTCTAAAGAGAGAGAAACATTTTCAAAAAATTCATACTCAAGCACTGGTGATGCTAGCTACCCAAATTCAGAACAGTAATTTTACAGAAACTTTAGATACATTAATTTTACTACCATAGAATCATAAAGGTTGGGAAAGACCTCTAAGATCATCAAATCCACCTGTCAACCCAACATGATCACGACCACTAAACCACGTCCTGGAGCGCCATGTCTACATCACCCTTATTGAATAGGCCTAAAAGGCCACACAGCAGTTCAAGTCATCATCACAACTCTAGATATACTAGAAGCCTAAGTAAAAGGTATGTTTCAGATGTGTGGTGCTAATTGCAGATATATTTGTCTTATTTTTCAGCTTCATCTCTTGCAAGCCATCAGGTTACAAATAGATCCTGAAGAAATAACACATTTTAATAAGTACAATGACATGTTGCCTATTTCCTGAAGTGGTTAATTTAATAAAAGCTATTTCAGTGGTACCCACAGTCAGTACTGCCGTGATAATGAGTATCACCTCAAGATCCTCGGTGTTGTATGAAAACACTGCTTTGGTTCACAACAGGGTAATCACCATTTCATACATATATGAGACCAACACTGAGGACTTAATTGTTACAGATGCGCAAAGAATTAATTCAAAGAACACCAGGACAGAAATCCTTCTCTGAATCTTTTCCAGATTCAAATCTTGAATGCTAATTGTGCTTAAATTATAATTTGCCACAAAGAGCGTTTTACTATGACTGGTATTTTCTTATGAGTTGCAAAAAGTGAGATAAGGAACTTCTCTGACACATGTAGGTCTGGGTTCTTACATACTACACTTTCTGGTGATATTTAGGCTACGTAAATATGGGCAGTATAAGTGGTGGTCACATTTATAATGCAGCTACTGAGCTGTCAGGAAGAAACCTAAACCTTGCAGTACCTCTTCCCATAAAATAAATAGTGTCTTTTTCGTCAGCACAGGAGCAGAATTAAGTACCCCTTAGTTAGATCTTGTACTGAAGAGGATCACGAGTAAAAAGCTCTGCTCTAGGAATAAACTCTGGAAATGAAAAAAATACAAGCCACAACATTTTTATATTTTGTTTTAGTACACATTTTCAGGGGATGAAGAAAAAAAGGTATTTCCATATTCACAACATATTACAACAAATGCCCTTTCAAAAAGATTGCCTAAGATACTGTAATAGCTCTGGTTTGATTCACTATTCATGCCTTATGATTTTCTTTATAGACAGAGGGACACCTGTTCCCATTGCCATGAGCACTTCCCTGGGGACCTTGTTCCAGTGCAGATCTCTGAGAATTTGACCCAAAAGCCATGCAAAGAAGCATTTTGTTGACAGCACCGTCATGGAGAGCACAAACCTTTGCTGGGGCTGTGCAATTGTGTTGTGAGGGCATGAAAGGATATTAATTAGTTGTGTAGGAAAAGTAGGTTTGTGGGACTCAGCTGAGGCCTCAGGTTCTGAACAGAAGTCAACACAGAGGAGCTGCTCAAATAGAAGACTTTGCTTTGAAGCTCGTGGAGGCACTACCATGGTAACACCTGCAGTCATTGGACGTGATCCAGAAGGTTTGGCTCCAGCACCCATGACCCCGTAATGTTTACACAGTGTAATACATTACAAATAAAATGCAGTTCTGTGTGGGTCCTTGGCGCTGATAACAAGGAGATTCTTTCCACGGTTCCATCCACGCTGGCATTTTTTATAGAAAGCATGGTTTCTGGAGCATTCATGACTCAAAAAATGTTGCAGAAAGAGCCTGTGATCTTCTTTAGGATCCTGAAAAATGTAGCTATAAGATCAAGATCTGACTTCCTTCATCTGTCTTTGTATCAAGAGAGTATTTTTATACATGGATCAGCTTTATTTGCCTCCAGCAACATCACTGCCTTAAATGTTATCCATACATTGTAGTCTTCTACTCAATCCCACGAAGCACACACAACACTCAACTCACAGGTTTAGCCAAACTGAGAAGGAAAATTCATGGGCTTTATTTTTAATAAAATAAAATTACAGGGCCACTTCCCTCTGCCTAAAGATGTGTTTTAAACAAGCAAACAACCTCATTAAAATATTCTGAAAAAGTAAGGACCACAAATGACTCAGCAAAGTGCCTGGCTGTTCAGGCAGTAATACCACTGAACAAAGAACCGTCTTCTCACTCTGTGCAACTCTGTGCAACTCTGTGCATACTGTACTCAGTTCTTAAAGTGTTCACAAATAATCTTTCAAAATAGAATGCAAACCAAGTTTCTGCATATCCGTGTTTTAGGCTACAAACAAGGGCTTCCTGTAGGAGCAAGCCTCACTTCTCCAGCATCACCATAAATTACTATAAGCTTCTACGCTTTGCGAACTATGCTTGATGCTGAAAAGGAAGTTTTGTTATTGGAAAGAATTTTCTGAATATTACTGAAATTATTTTTATATGCCATCCCAAAATACTTACGTGGTATGGTCCTAAACCACATATGCCTCGTATAAGCTATATTTACAAGCACAGGATGATTTTTCTATTTGTGTGCTTTTAGAAGTGAAAATGATTTAGACCAGCACTTGTAAATTCACAGCTGATCCTTTAAGGATGATGTAGTCCTTACAGAACAACTGATCACAAACTGCTATGCACTTTTCCTCTGAAATTAGGTCCCTTTAATGTTCCTCAAAGTGTCTTTAATGTTCGCTGATATGGAAATCAGAGGCAGGCAGGCACAGAAACGTCACTGAAGCTGCTCTTCTCACAGAAACCTTGTGATGCCTTTGACTACTAAGGTGTGTTATAACACAGATGGTTTCAGTCTTTCCTTTTATCTCCCCACCTAAGACACCAGCATGACAGAGCAAACACTTCCAGGACATCAGGGGACATGACACATGGAACAGGACTGATGCTGTGTAGGCTCTTGCAAACCCCAAATGGCTGAGGAGCTGTGAGTCGGCGTCTTCTGGCCTTGTGCGCTGCACTGAAGCTTACTACAGCTTTCCATCTTAACCGGGTTCAAAGAAAGGCCAAACCAAAACCCAAACCAAACAAACAAGCCCTGTGTGCCCCTACAAGCTTATCAGCAGAGCTGAAGCTTTTCTTTAATTTCTTGTTTGCTTGTTTGGGTGAAGAAATCTGCAGCCACTTAACAGGCTTGGCATTGTGTCTGACTCTCTGCATCGACAACTAGGTCAACCAGCAGGGTAAAGCATCGTATGTGCGAGAGGCTCCCTCAGCTCAGCCGGTGCCTGCCGATTATATTTTGGGAATTAGCTAGGTAGAAGAGAATGTCCTCCCGGGCATGTGCTACCCTGAAACTTTATCCCTTTGCACCAGTCATTTGAAACCTCTTCTTGGCCCCAGCTGAAAAGGGTGCTAAATACACAGCAGCTAAAGCAAGACTGAAACAGCGGAAAGTTCAGGGGTTTTCTCCTCTCCTTCCCTCTTTTCAGCATGTGTAACTACCCAGTAATTAGTTGCAGCACCCAAAAATATATCGGGCTTGTGTGGAGTTCAGAGAGTATCAGCTTTCCAAAGTGATGCGGCTAACTCTTGGGTAAGATAAAAGCAAGAGGATAAAGACCCCAGGATATTTTTACTACAGCTATTTTTATTTGCCGTATGAACGTAATTCCTATCACTGCTTTAGGCAAAGACAAATAAAACTGCAAAGATGACAGCTACCCTTACATCTAGGCAGGCAGAACTCTCCATCATGCCAAAGCGTGGGTTTGCCTGCTCAGTCTCTAGCGGAGCTGCCTCTGTTGTAGTGCCATCAATGTGGAAACACTGCTACAAGAACATATTTTTGGCTGTCACTCAGAAATTGCTGCCAGCCCTCTGCAGAGCCTGGGAGACCTTTTATGCTGTGAACTTGCCTTTAAGGGGAAAGTCTTTACAGAGTAAATGATTTCCACATCACTCTCGTAGCTGAAATGTTCGGATAATCTGTAAACGAAAAAAAATCCCAACCAACAAATGGGACCTGGGACACACTATTGCTCTAAAAGATAAGGAATTACACCCAACTCCCTTCCAAACTTGCCCATACGATAAAATTCTCCTTGAACCGGTAGGCCAAAAAATTTGTGGCTGCACAGGAAATGCAGAGATGTCAAATGGAGGAACATTGACATAGAATCCTACCTTCTCCTATTTTTAATGCTTAAAACCTAATCTGCCATATTACCCAGAATTTGTAAAATTGCATCCAGGATTTCTCTACAACCCTCTCTGTCCCTCCTTTTACGCTCTGTCCAGCCATCCATACATACCCGGTAACAGCACTTAACTCTTATTTCAGGAATTATGGTCAGAGGGGCTTAAAGGAGGCTTTGGAGGAGGTCATCAACAACCTCCTGGAGACTCTGCCTGTGCAAGGATAGCAGTGGAGGTTGCCAGGGGACATGGTTGCCCTGCACAGGTGGTATTCGTGCTAGCTTGCACCTTGGCACATCTGTCCTGCTTTTTCGGGTCTGGTGGGAAAAAAATCTAAGCCATGGGGAGTAAACCGGAACTTCTGCAACATGCTCTCCATGGGCAGTAGAAGTAAGATGGAACTTATTTTAAAAAGCCCTCCAAGTGCAGAGCAGGCGTGGCCACACAAGAAGCTTGTCCACAGTGGTATTGCACTTTGAATTCACAATCTCGCTTACTTTACAACAGCTTATTTCCAGGGTAAGTAAGCCTGAAGATGAAAAAGTCTGCTTAAGCACAGAGACACGAGTAACAGAAACACATTAGATCGTGGCAGTGTAGAAATAGTACAGATTTCCATTCTCTGTCATGATGCAGAGAAATGAACAATTGAAGAAATTAAAATGTGACACATTCAGAAGTGATGTGATGTTAGGTTGTTTCTCATGATGGATAGTTCAACTGTGGGACTCCCGGCTACTAGATGGTACCGATGGCAAAAACTCTGTAGGAGTTTATAGGTGCCTGAACACTAACACAAGTGTTCAGAGTTGCAACAGTTCGAAATTTTGAAAGCAGTCAGGGTTTACCGCAATCCTCAGCTAATCAAGATTAGGACATTTCTTGCCCCTTCCTCTTCTAACTACTGTCAAGGAAAGGATATAGGATGACATGAGCCTTGTGGTTAAACCTGTAAAACAGCTGGTGTGACAAACACATGAATGACATATTAAAAAATGGTGTGACTTTGTAATAGTTATAGCCTTGGTGACAGGGGCAGTTTCTCACCCACTTGTGCATTTAATTTCTCAAATAAATTCATTAATAACTTGAAAGTCAAAACCCACAAAATGTCAAATCTAGTGAACAAACTACTCAGTGACTGGATGGGAGGTGGATGCTCCCAGGAATGTTTTGTTCACTGCCCTTTAAAAAGAAACAGACGCCTTAAATTACAGGTGTGTTATGGCCTTAGATATAGGCTAATTCTCAACTATAATTACCCCTGCACATTTTCTTTCCCCAAAGGGACACTATTATTTAGATATATGTGAACTCTCTGTAAAAATAGCCTACTCTGAGTATTAAGAAGTTGAATTTAAAAAATAATCAGACAAGTAGAAATATCCAGCAGTCTGTGCACACTGACAACTTGGCAAAGGACGTATCATGTATTAGATCTCACTCCAATACCCCAGTTTCCCTGCAAGCACTAGCTCTTATCAGATCACAAAGCCTGGATTAATCCATCTGGCTGGCAGCGTGACATTAAGACCAAGGGGATGTGCGAGCTGCTGAGGCAAAAGGTCTGTGTGCAAACGTAGCAAGCCAGCCACAGTGTCGCAAGGCTTCCTAAGGCATTGTGAGAACCTGTGGTATTATGTGGGTTCTCTGCCCAAGCTGCTGCAGTGAAGGGATCTGCATGTTCATTAAAGGGAAGAAGTCATGGGCTGTGTAGAGACAATGCTGCAGTTTGCACATTACTGTCAGTATTTTGGTTCAGAGTAATGAAACACAGAAACGTGCCCTACTCTTTCCGCCTGGCCAGCCCTTGCTCAGTTGTGTGTTCTTCACACAAACACAAGATCCACTTCACCATGGAGATGTGAATAATTTATTTTCACCAGAAACAAGCTAACAGGGCAAAGCAAGCTGATATGCTGTGTGTACCCTGGACACCAATCCTGGCTCCTTGGACATTTCCTGATGGTGACGTGGCTCTGAGTAGTGCACTGCAGAGCTGGATCACCCCAGGCAGGTGTAGATATACCTGTGTATATGACCAGTGGTGGATGGCTATGGAGGAAAGGGAAAGTAGGAGAACAGAGCTGTCCTACAGAACTGCTTGATGGTTTTCCTTAGCCTCTTCCCTGCTGTAAACACCAAATTTCTGCTCTCATTCTTGCTTGCTGCAAAAAATACATGTCTCCTCAGGCCCACTGCTAAGCGCCAGTTTTTCATGAATGTTAAGCATTCGTATTCCTCAATGAAATTACCATGAGCATTGGATGCTCCAGACACTGGGAAGCACCATGTTAATTCCTCCATGCCTCAGGGCATGACTATAATGGAAAAACTGCCCTACTTTAACTAGATTAATTTTAAAATGTGAGATTTTAATAGTGAGATTTTTGCAACTTAAGTAATACAGACAAGGACTCATCTTCCCTATCTGTACTGTGTCTATAAAAAGGTCTGTTTACATTAAATAGACTTAATTGTGTCTGAAGCCCCTGGATGAAAGGCACTGAGCCCCAAATGTTCTTGCTGTGTTTGTTACAATGGCACTTTCCAACTGATCTGTGCTGTTTGCAGAGAGCTGAAGGACCACGGGGCTCCAGCCCTTGGGTTGCAGATCTCCAGCCCTGATCCCCAGGCCTCGCACTTCTGTTCAGTTTCACTCACGCTGGCTTTGAGCAGGGAGTCAGACCACGCACATGCAGAGGCCCCTTCCAACCTAAATTATTCAGCGTGTCTCTCTGGATATCTGGGTGGGCCTCCAGCTTTTGTGTCTCTAAGCGTCGTAGAAACAAGGAGTGGAAGCAGGTCCACGCTCAGCGCTTTTCTTTGAGAAATTAAGGGGTTCTCCCAGCGAGGCTGCCCTATTTCTGCCAGGGATTTCAGCACAGGTCTGTGTGGTGGTTTGACCTTGACTGGGAGCCAGGTGCCCACTAAGCTGCTCTATCACTAGCCCCTGTCTCCTCCTCTCAGCTGGACCAGGGGGAGAAAGTAAGATAAAACTCATAGGTTAAGACAAAGGCAGTTTAATGAAAATCAAAGCAAGGCTGTGCATGGGAGCAAAAGAACACGAAGAGTCTCTACTTCCCATCAGCAGGCCCTACAGAAAGCAGGGCTCCAATACGCGTGGCGGTTGCTCTTGAGGACACGTTGATGCCCCTCCCCTTTCTTCTAGCCTTTATTGTTGAGCTGATGTCATATGGAATATCCCTTTGATCAGTTTGAGTCAGCTATTCTGACTTTGTCCCCTACCCAGATCTTGTCCACCCCATCCCACTGTGGGGGAAGAATGTGAAAAACCAGCCTTGGTGCTGTGCGAGCCCTGCTCAGCCGCAGCCACAATACGGGTATGTTAGCAACACCTTTCTAGCTCCCAATACAAAGCACAGCACTATGAGGGCTGCTCTGGGGAAAATTAACTCCATCTCAAGTGAGACCAAATACAGTCTGGCTGGGCCCCGCAGCACCGCGCTGCTGCATCTCATCTGAGCATGTGCTACAGGCACATCCAGGATTTCTCACCATGCTCTGTCATCGTGGCCATAGCATACATTAGCTCCCACCAAGCTGCTGTATAAATATAATCCCAGATATTTGTAACTCCTCCAAACCCAGTGATGCAAGTAAAGGATCAGATCAGGATAAGCTGAAATCTTGCTCTTGGTACCCTGGAAACTTGCAAGCCTCTGGGCCAAAAGCTCCCAGAAGCTGTTATTACTTAAGAAGATGGGTGAAAGAAACTCAAGGGCCATCTCCAAATCAGGGCTACCACAGCTCAGCAACCAGAATGGTCCCTCACTTGTAGGACAGCATTATCCTGGAGGGCTCACGGAGGAGAGGAGCAGATTGATGTACAACGTGTGAGGAAGAATCTGCAAATAGGAAAAATATACTGAGAAGAAGAAAAGCAGGTAAGAGTGAAGAAGTAAAGAGCAAAGTCACTTGCTAGAGAGGAAACAGAACACACAATACACCATTAAAGAAAGGAAAAAATAGTAACTTTCCTAATGACAGTTTGTTTTATAGACAGTTGCTGCAGTTTGTCTGGGGCCCTTGTTCAGTTGCAGAGGAAGGGAAGTGATCCACCAAGCACTTCTGTGCGCAATACATGCTCTGCATTGCCAGAAGCACTGTTTGCCAAAAAGTCTTTTTTTTTTTTTTTTTGTTTAAATGTGAAGAACCAAACCTTTCCATAGGGTTACTGTCTGGCTAGATGACCTTCTCCTCCATCATGGCCAAAGAGAAGGCCATTTCTTTTCCATTGGCAATGACGCCCTTCCTGCAGTCATTTTTACCTGAAACATAGGTAGTAAGAGAGTCTTTAGACAGATGGTTTCAAATATAATGATTTCAAGTTCAGCAGTACCATTTCTGTCCTTGTTGAAGCTCTCCTGCGCTCACTTTCTTCCTTTTCTTTACTGGGAAGCACATCCTTTCAGCCAGACTTTGCATGATAGCAGTCCTACTAGTAAAGTTGCATTTCAGATGTCAATCTAGATTTCTGCTGTTGATGAGAAAAGACAACCTGGAGAAGACAGCCATTCCCACAGCAGGGCCGTTCTTACCCTAGGCTATGTGCTGCAGGCCGGGGTTCAATCTGCTCTAGTACCACTTCAATGGGAGCAAGTCAGGTCCCTTCCCAGTGCTTCAGTCTCCTTACCCATAAAACAAAGATATACGAATAACACATATAATTTTGAGATTTATGATTGAAAATAGTATTAAAGAGATGCTGTTATTATTTATTACTACTCACACTTCTACATCTTCTTTCTCACCTGCACTTTCTTAAGGCATTACCCCACATGAAACTCATTACTGCATCTATCAAATTTGGTTGTTTGCCATCCAAGTTGTGCTTTAGGTAAGAAAAGGTGCGTCCTCATCTTACAGCTGCCTCAAATTCATGTAACAAGTGTCAACAGTTCTTCTAGCTATCTCTCTTGTTCTCAATGCATGCCTTATCTTAGAAAGGTCATGTTTTATATTGTATTTTACAAATTTGGGGAATTCAGTGATAGTTTGTGCCTATCTTCTTTGCTTAATTGAAGCACAGTGGATCCAGTTACTAATTCACCCAAGCAGAATAAATGTGATTTCCAAAGGAATTTGACATGGAAGAATCTAGCACAAGTTCAGAAGACCCTGTAAAAAGTCCTGATCTCTTGACCAGTCATTCCAAGGCCCTGAAGTCTCTCCTGATTACCCTCAGACTTCTTGCAACATCATCGTTTATCTGAAAAATCACTAATGGATAATAATCCAAGGGCCGTACCACAGTAGGGAGCTTTTTCTTCACATCTTTAACCTGGGTCCCAGGGAAGCAGCACATTTCCCTAACAAGTGGGTCTGGTCTGCTTATCAGGCTTTCTGTTCCCTTCAGAAGGGAGTCACCTATGACAATGACTCATCTTTTTTTCTTTATAGAAGTGGTGGACCATCATCCTCGTCATTATTCATTTCCACTTGCAGAGCCTCGTACTTATTATGCAAGAACACTTTCATTAATGGGCAACATAACAACTGCTGCATAACATTGGAAAAATGGAGCCCTGTGTTTCTGGTTTTGTGAAGAAACCCCCTCAACTCTCCTTTCTGGTGACAGCCAAGCCAGAAGAAAATGTCTCTTGAGAAAGCAAGTGTGAAATGGGGGACTCAGGTGAATCTTCAGAGACCATAACACTGCTACAAACAGCACTAGTCCCAGTATGGACCCCTGAGGGATACCACTTATCACCTATCTCCATCTGGACATCAAGCTATTGACCACTACCCTCTAGATAGGACCATCCAACCAATTCCTCATCCACTGAACAGTCCACCCATCAAATCCCTATCTTCCCAATTTAGAGAGGATATTGTGGCGGACCATGTCAAAGGTCTTACAGAAGTCCAGATAGATGACTTCAGTAGCTCCTCCCTTGTCCATTGATGCAGTCACTCCATCATGGAAGGACACTAGGTTGGTCCAGAAGGACCTCCCCTTGGTGAAGCCGTACTGGCTGTCTCAAATCACCTCCCTGCCTCCCATGTGCCTTACCATACCTTCTATTCCATGATCTTCCCAGACACAGAGGTGAGGCTGACAGGTCGGTAGTTCCCGGGGTCCTCCTTTCTACCCTTTTTAAAAATGGGTGCAATGTTTCGCTTTTTACAGTCAGCAGGAACTTCTGACTGCCCTGATTTTTCAGATATCATGGAGAGTGGCTTGGCAACTACATCAGCCAATTTCCTCAGGACTCTGGGATGCATCTCATCAGGTTGCAGCTGCCCATTGGTAAAAAAACCCACTGTGGGAAGAGAGGGAAGAATTGCCACGGTCACTTGGAGAATACAAGCAAAGGTCTAAATTTACCAGCAGGTAAATCACTGCCCTTTGGTCATATTAAAAATACACAGGCAGTGATATGTGTCGTATAGTCCATGAGGTTGCCTTGGAGGTATGCTGGGAAAAATGAGACTTCAGTTCCCGGGAACCTCGAGTGAAATATTAGCTTCATTACAAGTCTGTGAAGAGCCAGACATACCATCGTTTATGGACTGTGAAAAACAAGGGTAACTAGGAAGCACAAAATAAGCTGTACTAACATTGCCCTCTATCAGAAATTTTAAGTAAAGATAAAACTTACATGATTTATGAGTTTTGTATCCGACAGGCATTTTTTGTTGTTAGCATAAGAAACATATAACAGCATATAAACCATAAACACATCCATGGGTTCATTTGTGTGGGGACACGATTCAGTAGAAGTGCTGCGTGAATCAGCTGTACAGCTCAGTGCTCTCACACTTCTGAGCTGCTTGCTCTCCCATCAGCTCTGGAATATTTACACTGAGCAGATCAGGTTAAAGAACTGATTCAACTGAAAAATTAGGGGAGGGAGTAGCAAAAGGTTGTTTTTCAGCCATAGGAGTCCACTGTGTGGTTGCAGACTGCTTGTGCTGCAGCAGCACTGGGCAGAAGGAGATGTAATGTGGAGCAGGACCAGCAGGCAAGGACACAGAAAGGAGAGGATGACTTTGTAAGCTGGCTCTGATGTCAGTTTCTTATCGCACTATGCCCTAAAACTTTTTCTAATATAATGCTGTGATGGGAAAATACTTGGCCAGGATTATAACCAAAGGATTTGAATGAGAGGAAACTGAGAATTTAAGACAATACAGTAAATATTCAAATTGTTTTTTTAAAAGAAAAATCTCTAGGGCAGTTATATAGGAGTGAGAAAGGGCTTTTGCTTTGTTTTGCTTTGGTTTTTTATTCTGTCAAAGTCACTGTGGTAGTAGCCTGTGTTATCTCTACTCCAGCCAGCAACTTCGGTGTTCAAAGGTGCCATCTGCAGAGGCACACGGGACATCCTGCTTAGTTAAAGGAGCTCTTGCAGAGCTGGGTGCCGAGTTATAACAATCAGTACTTTATTGTCACTAGTGTTTTCATAATCTTTCCTATAATATAAGTTGCCAATCTATTATTGCTATTACTGCTGTGATTATACACCGCTTCAATTTTTTCAGAATATGCAGATATATAATTCATTTAAATGCTATTCTATGATACTGAAATTACGTAAATGGAATTTTAATTCAGTGAAGATTCGCAGGGGGGTTCAGGCATGTAACCAGTGAAGTGACACCTGGCATAACTGGTGCCTGCAGAGCTTATTTGTGGCTGCTCCCACAGCTCCCAAGGCATCCAACCATTCTGCTGACAGACTCCCTCAGGCTCTGAGATTTCTTCTGCTGGACAAATCTGTAACTGTCTGAAATCCTGTGCTCTCTGCAAAGTTTTGCTGGCATAGCCAGGCCAGCTGACCTCTGCTGCAGACACAGGTGTGCTGGCCAAAGAGGACGTTGCCTGACTTTGCGTTATTTGAGAGCGGGACTAAGAGGAAGCCTGACGCAGCAGCGCGTGGATGGAAGTGCTGTACACCTACGGGGCTGAATGTGTCCCTGGGCACTGCTGACCGTACAGCCTTGACAGCCCCTTTGGATCAATCCAAGCCTGGAGCTAGAGCCCGACAGGAAGCCCTCAGCAGCTTCTCTCTACAACAGAGCTCCAAATCAGAGGCTCAGAAACACAGATGGAGGGCAGCTCTGAGCCTCCCAGTGCCCTCTTTCATAAACTGGATGCTCTCTCAAGTTCCTCAGCTCCCAGTCCTCCATCAGTGAGGTACTCAAGGACTCTCTGCCCTTCCCTGGCCCGGCGAGGCAGCGCACGCTGCTCTCCGGCTGGAGCAGGCGCTTGGGATTGTGAGTGCTCTTTATAACTTCTCTCTGCTTGATTTGGAACAGCGCTTTGGATGTGGATTTTGTGTCTATCAGAGAACAACTTGCCCCAAAGGTCTTTAGGCACGCGGGCTGAAGGCTTTCTGCACCTGTCCTGAATGTGTTGCCAACACTGTATAGAATAATTACATGCTCATATGCATAAATACATATAAAAGACTTCAGTGTCAATGAAGATAATTCAGGAATTTAAAAAATACTGTAAAATTCAAATTTATTATCTTCCCCAAGTCCTTGATCTGAAGCTGAAAGCCAGGGAGGCAGTTTAAAACAGAGAAGCAGCTAGGGAAGAGACATTCTGTCTCCTTCACAAAGCCTGGCAAAGAAAATATACCACTTCTCCTCCGGTTTGCAAACATCTTTTTTCAAAGACTTAAATTTCAATCTTAAGACTTGTGTCTCCCAGGCAACATCAAAAAAGATTAAAATGCAATGTGCTTTGATAGGTATCTTTTATTAAAATGCTTTCAAAAAGCCACCTCTAGCAAAAATAAAAGTAAATAACAAAGTAATACAAATTTATTTTCTCTCCACTTTCTTTGAATAACTTTAGGAAAACAGTATTTTTCTTTTACTCTTCTATCAGTCAAACTGATGGAAGCTGGAGGATGGGGTCTTATACATCAGTTTTCCTGTGTTACACAGAACATCATGATCTTACCCCATTGTATTTCTTATTTTTCAGATATTTGAATCCTGTGCAACTTGGTAGTGGTATATATATATAGCAATATTATTACTTTCTATCTTTTCATCTACAGATATTCTCAAGCTTTAGAAAATATAGTTTTCCATTTTTAGGCATTTACCCCTGCAAATTGTATAGAACCTTTATTTTAGCATCTTTATCATCAGAAGAAAAAATAAATAAATTCCCACTGACATAATAATGAGTAAAATTCTAATCTTACTAAAATTAGTGATAATATTCCCATTGTCTACAGGAAGTCAATTGGCAGCTTTTGTTTGTATAGTATCTGAGGAACATAGCCTCACAGAATACCAGACAACAAGGGAAATCTACACCATCTCTGCCAATCTCTGTTGAGTATGTCATCTGCATACCAAAGAAGGACACATAGAACCATAGAATCACAGAAATCATAGAACGGTTTGGGTTGGACGGGACCTCTAAAGGTCATCTAGTCCAATCCCCCTGCAGTGAGCAGGGACATAGCTCTACAGAGATCATTGCAGAAAAGTTTGCTACAAATTGAGATAAATAAAAAGAAAGGAAAAGGGTGGACAATCAAATTTCAAATTAAATCCCTACTTCCTTCAGAATTGTTCAGACATGTCAGGAGTCACTGCACCGGATTAAAAGTAAAAATCCTTTCACCACCTTCATCCTGGAAACGTTCACTGCCATGAGGGAACATGGAAAAGCAACCTCACCTCACAAATGAGAAGGCTTCCACGGGACGGGGTACCTGGATGGCTTCCGACAGCACCCTGCAATGGACGTTTTGGCGGAGGCTCCGGATTCCCCATCTGGGGACTCTCCGTCACTGCTGGGTGCAGCACACGTGCCCTGGGTCATGTAAGCCCTGTGGGACTCAGCTCGCCCTGGGTAGTGTTACTTTCATCACTGGGATTTTCAAACGGCAGCAGCTACTTCCATAACCCATCTCATGTGTTCTCATTTTCACTCTCCAAATCTAAATGAGCAACCACTTCACGCAGCTGCCAAAAGATCAGATCTAAGGGCAACCTTGCCCCCCTGCCACCTCTTATCTAAATCCTAGGTAAGCTTTCTCAGTCCTAAGTAGTTTTATCTGCAAATATTTCTGTGCGTTGTGATGCACACTCAAGTCTATCCGTGTTTAGCCTGTGCATAAGTTTTCCTGAATAAAAATCAGTCATTCAGGTATTCCAAAAGCCTACATGGAGAGCTGATCCAAAGTCATCTTTGACACCAGTTTGGGTTGTGGAATAAGATTACTAGGCAATGATTTAAAGAGAGAATTATTTTTCAAAAAATACAACAGAAAAGAATTGACATCAAAAAGACACATTACAGTTTCCTCCTCCCCAAATGAAACTCCAAAAAATACATTCCTCAAGCCGTAAGAAAGAGTGTACTACTTTTGTCTGGCTTCCGAGACTTCATAAAAATATCCCTGTCAGGCCAGATGGAGCAATGTTACAGGCAAGTACGTTCACAAAACTACTAGTGGGCATATGATATCTGTTTAATCTACCATATACCCACTCATATTGTAGCAGCTCTAGTTTTAAATGTCACTCTTGACAGTATTCTCCTTGATACCATTTATAATGACGGCACATCTGGCTTGGCTTTCTCACCAACAGCTCACTTAGAGACCGTGCTGCAGCTCACTGTTGCTGTGTGTTTATTCTGAGGGTGCCAATATCCCAGTTATTTCATTTGTGTTAATTCTTTTTTCCTCGTTTTTTTTGTTGTTTTGTTTTCTAGTGAAGAGTTATAGGTTGTCTGTGGGCCTGCTTTGTACCTCATTGATCCTAGTTAGCCAAATAGCTAATATTATTATAAAACCAATCCCATTCGGCAGTGGACTTTAAGTGGCAGGTCATAGGTCCTTCTTTTCAGCATCCCCTCCTGCGGTTTTACAAGCAGGTGCATCATGCAGGTTAGAAATGTTTGCTATTTTTCTGTTAAGTACTGATTTTACAGTATCATTTAATAACTACTCTGTTTATTTATAGAGGTTAATGCTAAGTTTCCATCTGATAGCTTGGAACTATGGATCGCTCAAAGAAATCTTATCTTGTTCCAAAAATAGCATAGATAATGACTTGCATTTGCTGATTAGTGCTGGCATATGGCATATATTGACACATTTTGAGGAAACGGCTCGGAATAGTAATGAGAAAATGTGTCTATTGTGAAGTTTATAAGGATTTCCACTGAAAACTGACCGTTAATAATTCGGCCATTAAGAAATGACTCCCACTTTAATTTGTAATACAGATATTAAAAAATAAATTTGTTCACTTTTAAGGTAGACAAGTTTCTGGTTTACTATTTTAGAGTATGTGTTTTATATTGATATGAGAAATGTCTCTCTAAGAAAATTATACCAGTAGGAGAATATGAAGAGTATCACAAACGGCTGTGGACAGTTCAGTAATAGGATCATTTTCAGAAGCCTGCGGTGGTTAAGAACAACACAAATGGCTGAAGGAAGACTGACCTGCCACATTAGAGGTTCTTTAACAACACTCACGCTTTAAACTTGACTAAGCAGCGTTTGGAGCTGCTAGATCTGTAAATACTTAAAGGGGCAGAAGACGACTAGACTAGAGGCCTGGAGTTGTTCCCAGTGACATGCAGCCACATCCTTTGCTGGGCTGAAACTATGTGAAGTCACCCTTTTGATAACTTGTGCCTCCCCTGTGCTGTGGTCCCCTGCTAGCCACCCACAGCTATAGCATGGCACCAACTCTTGCCTGCTTGAAATAGAGAAGAAAAAAAAGAAATCATTTGGCTCACCAAAAAGAGCAAACCCAAGTACTTTGCTTTCTGTATATGGTTCCTGCTTTCTCCAGATAATATTGTGATTTAAGAGGATAAAGTTTCACATAATAAGAGCAACTGACTTTGCTAGTAAGGGACCAATTTACAACCTGCCGTTTTTCACCCAGCAGTTACTGTGTACGGTAAGGAAAATGGATTTTGGCGTCAAAATACAACTACACCACTTCCTTCCCAAGTCCATCCTTTCCCACTCTTCACCTGCGTGCCTGGTCTTCTTTGCCAAGCCCTTCAGTGCAGATCAACAGCAGTAAGTACACGTATACAGATAATTGTGACCACTGAACTGCCATTGCATTTTCCAAGACTGTGTGCTTTCTAAGAGACGATCGGAATAAATTCAGCCAACTGCTGCAAGAAAGAACACACATCTTTCAACCTTCATTATCCTCCTCTGCCCTAAAGGCAAAATCGCGTAAAGCACTCTGAGCAGCATCTGCCTCCTCGTGGTGAAGGAGCCCACTCTGAGCCGTATGTGATTTTCCCACAAATTCCCTCATCAAGCTTTGATTTAGCGGAAGCGGCTGG
>VWZK01006483.1:0-102237 GCA_013396935.1 Baryphthengus martii | reverse complement strand
AGCCTCAGATTGCAGAAAGCGTATTAGCTCTTCCTTGTGAAATCTTCCCGGGCGTAGCTCTGGCTTCCTCACCGTGGCCGCTTCTGGTTATGAAACGTGGAAGCAGTGAGGGCCAAACGCCAAGCGTCAGAAATCATTTCTGAGAGCAAGCTTGAAGAAACAACATTTTGGGGGTCTTACTGCTGGATATTGGGAAACTTCTAAGTCACATTAGTAAATTGAGTTTTCGTGTTGAGCTAAATAGGAAAGAAGAAACGGTTGTCTTCTCTCCCTAGCCCTGTTGTTTTTAAAAAGTGTCTTAGCAGAAATTCTGTTATCGCTATGTATGTTTGACATCACTGTATGTTTTTTCAGGTACAGCAGTGAAACAGCTGTTTAGTGGGTTTATTGCTTAGATTATAATGTACTGTGTAAAAGATTTTCTTTGGAACTCTGTTTTTCCTAATAACAGAATTTAAGCAGTATAAATTTTAGTAATGCAAAATACATTTTAAATAATACCTCAAACTTATTTGAGGCATTAGAGTAGCTAAGTTTCAAAAACAGTTACTCTAAAGGAAAGCTTCAAGGGATGAGATATTTCAAGTTTTTTATAGTTGTGCTTATTTGGCTAGCAGAACATCTTGGCGATGTGTTTATGTTGCTTAAATTTCTAGAACAGCACAGGGTAGTATGAAAAGTTACATTGAGGGTATGTTTATGAGAACGTCTCAAGGGAAACTGTGGGATGCTGAAAATGAGAAAAGTATGCTCTAATGGATTTCTAGTAGTCAGGCCTTGTAAATGAGAACTTACATTCTTTGTGAGTACTGAATAAGAGAAAGATAGGTCAAAGCACTACTGGTCTTGCAAGGTCAAATATTTATTTTTTTGAGATATGGATGGTTCGGTCATTTAGTATTAAAATAATAATGTCATGACCTGTATCGAGGTGTCTAGCCCAGTGCTGTGTATGAAATAGGAATTGCAAAAGCTGGTCCTTGAAGCTCTGAGCTTTGATTTGGCATGGTCTGTGGAGTGATTCTTGTATAAATTTAGTTTCTTATTTTCTTGACTCTTCAATTGTATAGCAGACACTTTTTGAAGTTGGCCAGAAAATGCTTAAAATGGCATCTTGGGAGGAGTTTCATTCCTTAATGGGTGGCTTTGCCCACGTTCAGCAGAACTAGGACCATGGTTTCTACTCAATATCATAGTGTGAATGTTTATCAATCTTTCTTCTCGTAAAAGCATATATCAAATAATTGAAATAGCAAAAATTGCTAACAGTGTGTAGATGAAACTATGCTGTGACAAATTCTGCTCAATAGTACACTACAAAAAAAAGAGTGCTGGTCATCAAGGGACGTGTTGTAAACAACAGTTCACTTGTCCATTCTGACTGCTTAATCTGGGCTTTATTTGAACAGTCAGTGTTTCCTGCTTTATTCTATGTTCCTTCTCTTTACATTTAATGGGTTTTATTTTACAATGGGTAAGCACATAATTTTTGGTCAACTAACAATTTTTTTCACTTCGCTTACCATTCTGTAGCACTTCTCCTTTCTTCACGTCTTGCTCATTATTCCCCCTAGTTCTGATTTCAAACTTCTCCTCCTCCCCCTGCCCAAAAAAACCACAACCCACAAAGCCCAAATATTCAAACAAATACTTTAAGCTCTTCAACTAAGCTTTTCTTCCTTGTATGTATTCGATAGTACCTCCCTTGAGTGGGTACTTGAAATGGGGAATCCTCTGAATTCCCATGGCTATTAGAAATGGGACAGAGCTTCAGGAAAACCAGCCACTCAGACAAGAATAGCGAGGGTAGAAGGGAAGAGAAATCCACTAGTTTAATGATTCTTGGGAGCTGCCACTGTTCCACCTGTGCTTCTTCACTTTGAGCAGTAGAAAAAGACTCTGGTTATTCAATTGTACAATCCATTTTTGCCTCTGATATTAAGGAGTCATGAAGTGCTCTAGTCTATTGTGTTTTAAGAATGAAAAAATATACTGCAAATCTGTCAGGTGTTTGTAACTTCAGGTTTGTTTATGGTAGTCTTGTAGTCCTCATATTGAAATATGAACAGTTGGTCTTTGAAAACTAAAAGATTGGAAAACTTTACTTATTGGAAGCAATTATTCACTGCAATAGGTCTATTAAAGATTTTGTTTTTCCTGGGTAAATATATTTAGACTTCTAATGGTGAACTGGTTTTCCCATTCCCTGTAATGCGGTGAATGAGACTGTGTCACTGTAAACATGGAACTATTTCCTTAGATGATATAATCTCTGGAAACTTTATACATATTCTTTAGGGGCTATTTATGTTTTAGTGGAAGCCACAAGTATATGATGTTTTGTTTACCTTACTGAACGGGATTCTGTATTTCTACATGACGGCTCTTCTGTCTTTTACTTGGATATTTGCATACTCTTGTTGCCACCTACTAAACTAATTTATTTATCTGACAATTATTTCAAAGCCTCTTCTACTCTTAGTCTAGTCAAACCTAAACAAAAACCAATTTAAAGGTTAAACACTTCGAGTGTGTGTGTGTCAGCTGTAATAGTGTCTCTCTGCGTCTGTCTGAATGGGTGAAGTTTACTGTAAACTTGGCCGTGTCTTTTATAGGGCCAGAGTTCATCGACGTGTAGGAAAACACCATGTGCAACGGATTCACTGCGTTTGGCATTTGTTAAGGAGGTAACGTATCATAGTCTGAATAAGAGGAAATTTTATCTTGTGCCAAATTGTTGATACTAAGTAGACCTCCCATGGAGGCCCATTATGTGACATAATCCAGTTGGTGATTCCGTAAATGAAGAAACCTTGTAACGTGGTGATGACTGGCGTTGGTGGAATTGTTCACAGTCCTTCTCATACCGAAATCATTGGTACAGTATGACCAAGGATTGTTACAGTAAGCACTTTGAGTATGAGGAGCCATTGGTATGAGTTTCACCCCCTCTCTGATTCTGCTCTCTTGAACTTCCCCCAGCAGTCAAGACCACAGCATGAAGGAGGAAGTAGACTCGGTCTTTTCAACCGTCCTTCTCTGAGACAGGATCCCTTTGCTCACCCATGCTATTTCCAGAAGTAAAGAACTCCTTATCTCCTCCCCTTCCGGCCTGCTTTGGCAACTTGTTATGGGAGAAGTGAGAGCAGTGCCAATGAGGAGAGCACAGATAACACCCATGTCCTCAACTTTCTGCTGTTGAATAGGCTCAGCTGTGCAGGTGCATGGCCCCAGCACCGGAGACCGCCCAGAACAGGCAGGGTCAGGCCAGAGAAGCTTATGTGGAGTGGGATGTGTGTCTGGTCTTGTAAATATTCTCATTTCTCAAATTTCCGAGCCTGTCTTGGCATCGTCTGTATTTAGCATTATAGCACTGCTGTGCTCCTACCTGATAATGCAGCGTTAGACATCATGGAGTGGGTGGTATCAAGAGCCTCGATAACGGGATGTCGTTATCTCTTGTTAGAAACAAGACACATTAATTGAAAGAGAATGACTATTATGCTAGTAGCAAGATGTGATTCATGATGTTAATTTAACGAGTGGTAAACTTTCTTCAGTTAACAGGCCTTTCTTTACCTCATCTCTAACTTCAACGCCCTTGGTATCTTGTTGACCCTAGAATGATTACACAGATGAAGGACCTGTGGGTGGTGTTTGGGGCAAAGTTCGCTACTGTGTATTAATTCTTACAAACACAGTATTTGATTCTCTCTCAAAAAATAATAAAAAAGAGTGCTGTAGTCTGTACTCGTTATGAAATGTAGCTTGGTCTTTACTCTTTCCAAGCTGCTACGGGTGACATTGCAAATATCAAAAATTGACATTTAGATTCTGTCAAGATACGTCTTGATTTGTTCTTTAGTTCATTATTTAAAAAAATCCAGTAGCTCTCAACCAGCTTGTTCTGTTTTGTAGTGACAGATGAACATATATACTCTTCACTTTTTGAGCTTCTTTGCAAAGTAGTTTAACATGATTTCTATTTAGTACCAATAATCTTGAGTAATGCCAGTATCTGTAATGTTACCGAAGGTCTGCAGTGGCAACAGAGGTACCAAGGCTAGAAAGTGTCCTGCTTTGTGTTGAAAATTTTAGTTATCAGGAGAATTGTCTTTGCTTGAAAGAATGAACTAAAGTTTATTGGATTTAAATATTTTTTTTAGGTGTTTACTCACTTTAAAACACTGTCTTACTCTGAAAAGTCATTGGAAAAGCTATAACATCAGAGCTGAAATTTGGCTTTTTCTCCTCTTGTGCGTTCAGAAAAGTTGTCTGTTGTACTGATGCTGGAAAATACATACAGCTGTGAAAATATGATTTAGGTCCTGTTTTATTGGATTTATTTTTAGCTAGATTGTTGGCTTATGATATTTTGTGGAATTACAGTTGAAAGATGCTAATATTGCAAACTCAGCCCACTTTAACTTGAAGGATGAGCAGTTTAAAAAGACTTTCCAACTGTGCAAATGTGATTTGGAAGATAGGAAAAAATGAATTTGGAAGCGCGTGATACTCTTAGTAAAATCTCTTGTAGTAGCTGGCACTGCACTTGACGAATGTGGAATGAGGTGTTTTTCTTCAGGCAAAGCTTTGATCCTGAACTAATGGCAGGTACTTTCTTTCTGCTGCCTCGCTTCCCTTCCTAGCATCTTGCCTCTACTTTCAGAAGATCAAGATAAAGACATAAAAATGACCGAGTTTTGGCTGATTTCTGCTCCTGGGGAAAAGACCTGTCAACAGACATGGGAGAAACTACATGCAGCAACTACAAAACATAACAATCTTTCTACTAATTCCAAGTTCAATATTCCAGACTTGAAGGTATTTAAGCCTCATTTAATGTCCTATGAACTCTGGTTTGCATCATCTTTGTTTCTTTAGACTAAAACTGTAGATGTAGAATGCTTGCTGACTTTTGAGATAGAATAGCTGATTAATTCTGATGGTTATGTGTAGATCTGAAAATAAATTAGACAACAATTCTCTTCTTTTTTTTCCTGAAATTCTAAGTTAAAAATTCTTCATTCTGTAAGTTGTAAAGATTCATCAAGCTGTGTTCTTTCAGCTAACGCAGCAGTTTTTCCAGGGATAGTAGTCTTGCCTGAGCATTCAGATGATATGGTTTCCTTTGATGGTTTTCTCTTTGGTTTTGGTTGGTTGGGGGTTTTTGTTTGTTTTTGTGTTGTTTTTTACTTCTGAATTGTCTACTTTTTCTGGCTGAGATACAGTGAAAAGGCTCAATTTAAAATACAGGGATTGATCAAACAGCTTCTGCGTTTTCTCTGTCCAAAATAACATTCTTCTGTTAAAGGAGTGGTTGTCTCTGGCTGAGCACTCCAGTGTGATCTGCTGATGTGTGTTAGAGAAAATGGGAAGAAAATGGTTTGAACTATTAATGGGAGAAGTGAAGAGAAAAAATCTAAAAGTAGTTTCTCTTTGCTAAATACAGCTATCAGGATATGGAAAAGTTATGAGCCAGCACTCAGATACCTGGTTGCTGACATTTCAGATTTGATCTGAAGCAGTAAATCAAATTCTGAAGTAAGTTACTTGTGGAAAATGCAGCCAATTCATAATGTAAAAGTTGGTTTAACGTGTTTTGGATCACTGGAATGCAGGACTGAAGCCGTGCACCAAACTAGAGTGAGCTAGATCTGATACTGCGGTGCTTTAGGGGTATCCTGAGCAAATGAAAGATGGTGTAACTTTGTTAAATCAGTAAGTCTGAAAGAGTACAATTATTTTATATAGTTCTGCAATGTTACCTGTTCAGGAGATTCAGCTTTTTGTTATTTTGTTTTATCTTTCCACATTTATATACGATTACTAATGCATTTTGATCTTTCCTCCAGGTTGGCACACTGGATGTTTTGGTTGGTTTATCAGATGAGCTGGCTAAACTGGATGCGTTTGTGGAGGGGTAACAGTTTATTTTTACTAGTGTGCAAAATAATAGAATAATGATGTGATGATTTTTCAACTCCTAATAATACACAGGTTATTTCTTTTTTTTGTTCTGTTTTGTTTCATAATGATCCTCTGCAAGCAGGAAGCAAGCTAAGATTTCAGAAAGCTAAACTGCTGCTTTTCCTAGTATCTGTAACTGAAAAAAAATTCCTGAACTTCTTGTGGCATAGTGGAACATTACATGTGTTGATGAAGGATGGTTCTCCCTATAGTAGTGCTGTGTACTGCCAGGTCCTGGGGAACTGTTAAGAATTAAGCCTGACAGCTGCAGGAGGTGATGATGAAGTGGAGTAAAAACTGTTCTTTCAGCAAGTTAGAGTATACTTTACAGACTTTAAGAAGGTAACCATATTGTTTACTACTCCACAGAGATGATTAAACAATTTTAATATTAAAATGCAAACCCTGTTCATTTTGAAAAAAACTAATAATTCTTTCAAAGTGGTTTTGAGTAAATGTAACGAAATTTCATGTAACCGGTATTTGTGCAGCCATCTTCTGTTTCAATGAGAAAAGTCTTAAGTAGATGTTTTTAAATACAGGAGGGAACTATGAGTCATGGCACGTGTGAGTAGTATTAAATGTAGCTTGTCTATTGAGGAAGGCGGGTCTTGAGTGTTGGATCTCATGAGGACTTAGGGCTGCGGTTTCTTGTCATGCTTGGCTCATGTTTAATTCGGATTATTGATGATTTCTACCCCATTATCTATTTTTAGAAAGGGGTTAGAATTTTGAAGGTACCACAGACTTCAGAAAAAGATTGGAATATGGTGAGATTACAGCTGAAGTCAACCCCTGTTAGCTGGAGGCAAGGGAAGTAGCCTCGCTCTGTTGAGATCTGATGAGTAGCAACACTAGAGGAGGATTTAAGTTCTGGCATGTGTTTGAGAATGTCTCCTTCAGATACTGAGCCTGGTTTGTGCTCTTGGAAGGCTTGTATGTAAAGTGATCATCTCTTCCATTTTTGATCCAATCTCTTGATCCAATCTCAGGCAATTTCAGATCAATTTCATAAATTATATTTCTCAACATGGCAGCTTTTTCATTCTTCTTTTCATATGTTTATCTTTCATTTTTCAGTGTTGTAAAGAAAGTGGCTCAGTATATGGCTGATGTTCTAGAAGACAGTAAAGATAAAGTTCAGGAGAATCTTCTGGCTAATGGAGGTAAAGTGTTAATCATAACATGTGCATCTTGAAAGTGTAGGAGGAAAGGCAATGATCCTGAAATAAGCTGAATGCTGCTTCTCTGTATGACATTCTGGAAGTCCTGGTCAGACATGGAAGTACTGTTTGACCTGAGTCACTTGCTCTGAAACAAATCATTGGATCCAGAATAGCAAGAAATTAGATCTATGTGTTAAATACACTCTTACAGAAGCCTTTTGATCCTTTAGGGTTGTCTTTTGTCATCACTGGTCTCTGCTGGAACACAAAAATTACTCTTATTGGTCACTGTAAACTTTCTTTGTATTAGTCTATGATCTGAATGGGATGATTTTATGTAAGCTGCGTGAATACTCAGTTGTTCCCAAATTGTGATAGAATGTCTTCATAAAAGTAGTTATCTTACAGAAATATTTGTCCATTTTATTACAGTGAAGAGTTGCACTGGTCTCTAAATCAGTATTTTGTTTCAAAGCCATTTCATAAAATTCAACACAGCTTATATTGATGCAAGGGAGGCTAATACGAGTGTGTTAATATGAAGACAAATGCAGCAGTCCTAATTAACACAATTATTCTTAGACAGAATAAGGGAGTAGTCTCTCATAGTTTTATAAAACTGTTACTTTAGGTTAGCCACATAATCTTTGCCGCCTTTTTTTTTTTTTTTTTCATTAAAACCCTCCCGTCTCCCAACCATTTTTCATACAAAGCAAAAAATAGTTGGCCTTGCTTGTACTTCTTAGTAAATATCATTTAGGGTCTGCAGAGGTGGAGAAACGAATATCTGAAGGCAGAAGTCACAGATAACTTAGAACTTGATTGCTTATTTTCACATCTCCTAAGGAACAGAGTCCCCAGTCTGATACAGTACTCTCTTTGCTACAGCAATCCTACATGGAGTATTAGTCTTTTTGTCTATTGTAACAAAGTTCTTGTTTAAAATTTCAGTCGACTTGGTCACGTATATAACAAGATTCCAGTGGGATATGGCCAAATACCCAATTAAGCAGTCCTTGAAGAATATTTCAGAAATTATTGCAAAGGTATGATAATTTGCTTTATAAAACTTTCCTACTTGAACTTGAGACACTTATGCACAGAACTTGGCACTCAAAACTGTTCTTGTTGGCTTTATATGACTTTGATAACAATAGTAGTGAACCTGGTAGCACTGTCTGTGGTTTAGTAGCCAAAGTAGTATGTTAGGATGGGGGTAGGATTTGGAGAGTGCTCCCTGAAGGCCTTCATGCTGTCTTTGCTGATTTTTATTTGCTAAGGTCACTGAGTTAACAAACAGTTAGCAAGTGATGCTGCTTACATTTAAGTTTTGCTGTACTGGCATCCCGTTTGTCTGATGTGCTCAGACTTTGTGGGCTATTAGCAGTGAACCAAGGAACTTACTTTCTGAAAGCTATGGCACTCAATTGTGACAGGAGAATAAGCCTGTGATGTTAGATGTAAGGAAAGCTCATCTGAGTGTTGTCATGGGCTTGCCTCTGGTTTTTATCCTTGGTAAATTTTTCTGCACTTTGGTGGCTTCATTTGGTTTGTTCTTTCTGTGAGCATAGAAACGGTCCTCAGCAGTGACCCACTGTATCCAAACAGGGAAAGACTTCTCTAAGGTACCCTTGCTTTAGTATCTTCCCAGCTTTTTCAGTTCTTTTCTTTGTTTTGGTTTGGTTTGGTTTTTTTCTGTTCTCCGTAATTTGAAAGCTGTCTTTTGGAATTATCTGTGTCAATAGAATACATAACCTGGAAAAAAGCAGCAGTTGCTGTGGGTAGCTCTAGAGATAGTCTTCGGTGATAGATGTGTGGGAACTAGAATCGGGATGGGGTGAGTGCAGGCAGACTCACACTTTGTTATAACTGCAGATTCTCTAGGTGTTAATTACTTTCCTGAAACTATTAGTTGAAGATTTTTACAGATACTACACAATCTTACTGTGTGGTACATCGCTGACTGAGAAGGCAGCTAATGGTCTGAGTCTAAACAGTGAAATAGTTGGAACTTTAGTCTGAAAATTTGAAAGGTGATTGAAAGCTCCCTGTGACATTAAACATAGAAAGCTGCCTCCACTTGACTGGACAGACATACTTACTGTCTGAAATAAATTGGATTCAAGTCTGAGATACTGCTTATCTGTCTACCCTGAAACTGGCCCCGTGCAACTTCAGACATTCCAAAACACCTATGTTTTTACTAAGTGAAGAAAGTCTATATAAACCAGATTTTTCTTTATACTTGTAAGCCACTGCCAATGGAAAACAGCAGCATAAAAGATGACTTTGTGAAGGGAGAAGGTGATATAATTTATTGTATTTTCCTTTGCAAGCATACAGAATGGGGAAATAGTTCTGTTTGGAAGGGGAAGGAAAAAGAGACAAAATAATTATGGTGATACTTAGAACTGCAAATAGTAACAGCCATTTAGAATCAGGCAGATGATGGATTTAGTTGATATTCCATCTTTGAGTGACCAAAGCCCTTCATCTCAGGGAAAGGTGCAGATTGTAGCAGACAAATACAGTGTGACAGAGTCTTCTCTGAAGTTGTAGATGATGCAAAGCATTAATATCTTGGGGGATTTAATTTTTGATTTGCTACTAATAAAACTGCAGCATCATTCTTGTCCCTGAAAATCTAATGAGGGGAAAAGTATGAGAAGTGAGGTAACAGCTGGAGGAAATACTACCCAGTGTTCACAAGTGCACTTGTATTGCAGTGGGAAGGTAAACTTCAAATGATCTTTGCTGCCAGCTGAAATGTAGAGTGGTAGCCTTGAGGTGGTGAAGTAATGATTAGCTGGATGCAGGAGCATGTTCAGTTGATACCAGAAGAGGAGAGGATGTGTAACTTTTACTATTGGCTGATTTTCTTTTGAACAAATTCTAACTTTAAAGTTTTCTAAGTTTTAATTGAAGTTTATCAAGCACCAGGTAAATAAACATTTAACTTGTATATTTTTCATTAAGTTCTTGTTGGCAAATCTAAGCTTTGAAATTGAGAAATCATTTACAAAATATTCTGTTTCTTTAGATGCTTTCTTTTCTTTTTATCTTTGAGGGAGTAAACCAGATTGACAACGATCTGAAAGCAAGAGCCTCAGCATACAATAATCTGAAAGGGAACCTTCAGAATTTGGAAAGAAAGAATGCGTAAGTCACATTGGGTTTTGCTAATATAGCACGGGAAAGTTATCTGATCATGAAAGCTTAGTAATGCCTGAGGAGGTACAGGCTTTAAGCTTAATGTCTTTTTGAGGTGTTTATCAATCTTGAATGCAGTTGTCACAAAAGATTGTTATTACTAGCTGACTTGCTGGTGATAGCTCACTTGATGGATAAGCAGTTATGAACTACGCAAGAGCTGTTGAGGGAAGCTTGCTGTTAAAGTGGTGTGTATCGCTGCTGCTTAGGTGACTGTCTAAACAAGGAAGTCTTTTCCTGCACTCCCATTTAGGCTTTAAGTATCTCAGTATTACTGAGTTTCTTCACTCAAAACCAGCAGCAGAAACAGCTGCTGCGTACATACAGATAATAAGTTAAACAAGGACGATGTCCTGTCTTGTCATGTACATGTGATGATTAACTGAAATACAGTTGAGGTATGGTAGTTCTGTGCAAATATGGTTGAGTAATTTGACCCAAGCCTTCCATTACAGTTAGTGGTACAAGCTTGCTGGCTGGTTCAGAACCATGGGTCATACTAATGATAGCCATTTTATGAGTGAGCCTTCAAGTTCCATCTTAAGCTGTCAGATAAACCTCAGTAAATCTGTGTATGTCCTTAGTCTTCTATGAATAGGAGGCAATATGCCGCTTAAATTTTTATTGAGGTTCCATATGTAGGTCTGTACATGGTTAGTTGTAACTCTGAGGCTCCTTATACTGCACTTGACAATTAATGGCTTTAACAGTTCTTGTGTTTTAAAGTCACTTTTAAAAAGAGAACTTGGCTTCTTAAGTGTGTGACGTGTTTGGAATATGGAAATGACGCATAGCAGTGGGGCTACCGATAAAAACTTCCAGTGACTTTAGACAATAAGATATGATATGCCTATAAGGACATGTTGTTTGTTCTGCTAATAGTGAATGCTTAAGTAAAATGTATTTTTGAAAATGTTATACTGTCAAGCACCAGATGAATTCAGTTCTCAAATACGTATTTACTCTGGCTGTCTTTGTTTTTCTGCAGGGGAAGCTTGCTAACCAGAAGTCTCGCTGATATTGTAAAGAAAGAGGACTTTGTACTCGATTCAGAATATTTGGTCACATTATTAGTGATTGTACCAAAGTACGTTTATTGTTTGTCCTAATAGCAGAATAAAATAAGAAATTTAAATCAATTAGATCCCACAACCCTATAATGCTGTAAGAAAGGACATCAGAATTTGTTTGGGGTTTTCCAGTATGAACTAACACAAACTTTTGGAGGCTTAGTAGAGGGAAATGAACCTTTGTACCTGTGTTGTTGTTCATGAGAACTCATCATAAGGAATGCTGAGTGCTTGTGAATGTCTTTAAGAAACTGAAGATTAGACTTATGTGTCTTATCTAATACTAACCATGGCTAGTCGTGTTGCAGAAGGTATCCTTATGGTAATAGTACTGAGTGAAAATGTGACTTGTTTTACATTAGAAGGCTTAACGATTGAGTTATCCCAGTTAAGCCTATGCTAGCTTTTACCACTTAGTAAGTGAAGTGAACTCGTTACCGCTTTGCTCTGTACCTTTTCAGATTATCAGAAAACTGCTATTTTTACTTACCTAAGTCACTACCAGTGGAATGCTGCTTATGTCATGTCAAAGGTTTGCTGGGAGCGGGTTGTTCCTGTCTAAAAGGTTTATCAAAAACATCACCTTTTCCCCTTGGCGAGGAAAATCGTGATACAGATGTTTTTGAGACACTCGTCAAATGAGAAAACGGCGCTAAACTGTCTTTCTGGAGCTGGGAACAGAGAGCTTCTAACTTGTTAGGGTAGCCAGTAGACTGTTAATCATGTGAGGTCCTAGTCTCTGTCACATGTAGAACTCTGGTGAAGGCAGAACAGTTTTGCTCTGGCTTTAGCAGAAAACAGGTGTTGAGTATATCTCAAAGGTTATTTTTTACTTGTTTTTGTGTTGAAAAATAGAACTTCTCCACCAACTAAAGAAAGGTGGAGCTTCCAAAATTCTCAGTGCTCCTTCAGAAAAGTGCAGGACTCTTGGGAACCCATTTGTAATTGTGGAAAAAGTATTCCACAACTAGGACTCAGGAAAGCAGAGTTACACAAGGAGTTTCTGATAAACCTTCACAGTTAAGTCCTTTTGGTCCCCTGAGATCTATACTTAATGATGACTAATTTAATTTCATAGTTCCTTGATGTAAAATATTTTACACATGTAAATTTGTATGATGACTGAAGATAAAGTACATTACTTTTGCTATCAATAATCTTGAAAACAGCATGAGGAGAACTGTCCCTGATGTCGTGTGTATTTCTGACGGTTACACCTGAGTTGGAAGGTTAAATGTTTTAAACATTATTTTTAAAAAACCTTGGTCCATTAATCTAAGATTTCATACTACAGCACTAAAGTCTAACCATAACCTGTGTATTTTTTAGGCTAAATTATAATGACTGGGTTAAGCAATATGAAACACTAGCAGAGATGGTTGTACCACGTTCCAGCAAGTAAGTTGTTAAGTGCTATATCTCTTATTTGCACGTGCTGTATTTTGTGAGTGTTCTTTATCTGTAGTGACTTTTGACTTTTAAAGGTTGATCAAAAACTTGTCTAAATGTCTAGCTTTATCTGGTCAAGCTTGACTGTGTTGTAGTTGAGGAAGAATTCAAAGGATCTCTAACTAGAGTTAACAAGGTTATCAAACTAACTTATGAGGGAGGAGTAAAAGAATTGAAAAGTGAATCCAGTTCAGGTCAGGCACATTCAGCTTCAAGCTAGTCCGTGGTGGGGTTTAGCAACTAATGCTAGCTGCTAGCTGGTAAGCTTTGTGCCTGTATTCGGAGGACTTGAAACAAGTTACATATATTCTTTGAAAGTGCCTCAAGAATGAAGAACCAGAAGTGTAGATGGTTTTCTTGTGTGCAAAGAAATGTAACTTGTCTCTTTCAGGCTAACAAAGGTCCTCGGTACCAAGCTGGCGTTTGGTACCTGTGACTGGCAAGACTGAGGCCAGGATTTGATAATGCTGTTAAGCCGCTTCAGCAATCTTGTAACCACATTAAAAATAAAGTCAAGATGTCACAGAAAGCATCGCTGTGTTGTTAATTTTAACTGACGAGTTTTAATCGAGCAGGTCTGATATTGCCAACTGTATGCCAGTTATGAAATCTGAACTTGCTCTGGCCCACTTCACTTGGATTGGTCTACTGAAGTGGTCTGGCACACTTCAGTTGGATTGGCTTAAGCCTAGTGGAAGATCTGCTAATGATTCTTATTTAATTACTGGGAAACCATGATCTAGGGATACCTTCAGAAGGGGTGACTTGTTAAACTTTTGGATAGTGCTGGTATTGAAGGCAGTATTGACAGAGGAACAGTCTGAGTCTCTTCAAGCTTTTTTCCTAAGGTGAAGGCTCAAAATAAGAAGTATTGTCTTGACTTATACCATGGTAAATCTAGGGCTTGTCTTTACAGTGTAAGAAATACTTTTTTTGTACTAACCTATATCTCTAATTTGTGTCCTTTTCTATTTTAAATCTATTAAACTTTTTCTTTAAAGTTCCCATTTCTAAGAATTCTGTACTTTTAATACTTTTCAGTATTAAACCCGCTTTAGTTCCTTTTTCTGAAAATAACTTTAACAGATACCCAGACATGTACAAAGTATTTCTGAAGTGGTGAAGTCTCTGAACGTGAAATGGAAACTGCCATCCTTTACAAAGGGAGTAACGAGCAGTTCCTAAAGTTTCATTTACTTTCTCTATAAGGTGTTTGATTTGGGAACTAATCCCGTGTGATTATCTACATTTATGTTCTTGCCTAGGAGTGATAAAGTGCAACTTAAGCTACTGTCTGTCAGACCTGTAGTGACTTGAACCTTATTAATTCTTACGCATTTTTTTTCTGTGTAGTGTACTCTTTGAGGATCAAGATAGTTACCTTTGTAACGTCACCTTATTCAGGAAGGCAGTGGATGACTTCAAGCATAAAGCCAGAGAATATAAGTAAGGCTCATTTTGTGTATGTTCTATCTCTTATTCTTTGAAGGATCTCTAGATAGCCACTTTTGACTTTACTCGCTTTCAAATGCAGATTTATGGTCCGTGACTTCCAGTATAATGAAGAAGAGATGAAAGCGGATAAAGAAGAAATGAATAGACTGTCAACTGACAAGAAGAAACAGTTTGTAAGTCTGGATAAACTAGTCATTACAGAAGCATGAGACATTTAAGATTTTTAATTGCTACATAACAATTTCATGAACTTGTGATTCTGAGAAGGCACTGCGAGAATGACGTGACATCGTCAGTCTGCCATCCAGTTAATTTGCTCAGGGATAATTGAGCTTTCTGAAGCACAAATTCTCCTCGCTGCATTGAACCAAGTGCTGATATTGCAGCTGATAGTATGTGAAGTTCGAAAATTGACAAGTATTTGAATGAAATAATCAGATACGACTAAAAGGATCCTTAATATAGTTAGCTCACGGCAGCTCAGGTGGTGTATTGAAGAGACAACGGAAGTCTCAGGAAATTTCTCTTACTTGGTATTGAAACACCCTTGAGCCATCATGTCCATACTGAACTCTGCCTTTAAGTTGTCTTTGTTATCATGGTACAGATACTGAGTATCTGCTTGAACATGCTTAATGGACTGAATCTTTTTCTTTATTTTTAATTTTTTTTTTTTATTCCTCTTCGTTTCACAGGGGCCTCTGGTTCGGTGGCTGAAAGTTAATTTCAGTGAAGCTTTCATTGCGTGGATTCATGTGAAAGCGCTACGAGTTTTTGTGGAATCTGTTTTAAGGTATTGAGACAAACCTAAAGAGTGCTTTTCTTTCTAGACTTTGTAAGAATTTGCATCTAGCTTGGGCTTAGCAAACTGAGGTGTGTGAACGCCACTCTTCTGGGAAGGAGGAATCAAGAAGTATGGCAGGAAGAATAGCCGATGGCAATAGCACTCATTGCCAGTTGCGAAGTATTTGAGGTAGATAATTGTGTATCTTGTCCCTTGATGGTCTTTCCACCAGTGCTTTGGGAATTAACAGGTACTTTGTAAATTGCAGCAAGGCATCTCTGCTGATAGTTAGCTTGCTTTAGGAGCTACTTCAAAAAAGAACTTACTGTATCTTCTGTTTAAGTTGGAAATGTGAACAGTTCAGAATAAAAAGTATTCAGACTTGGAGTAATATAGCTCCATATCTTGAAACACATGCTTTTTCTTTAAAATATGCCTTTCTAAGGATTTTGTAGTCTGAAATTTTCAATACTGCACCATTCAATATCCTAACTATAACATTTTTCTGCTTTTTATTTCATACCTATCCAAAAGTGTAGTTCCTAAGTTGACTTAAGAACAGCTGTAGCTGTTCAGCAGAAGGAAGGACCTGGATTTTTTGAGAGTTGAAAGCACTTCCGCCTTAGAAAACAGACAGTTCATTTATTTTTTAACATTTTTGATAAGTTGTGATAAAGAAAACAGGAGAAAAATTAAAAAAAATGCACATTAACTAGTATTCTAGTCTGTTTCATAGCTGCTGTGCACTTATTTTGACTAGAAACTTGAGTAAGCAAGAAAGCTGAACTTGGTTTGCATATTGGCAAATGGTTCCACGTACCTAGAAAGGAGCGTTAGGTACAGACTAGATTCTCCACCTAGTGGCATAAGCAAAGTCTTGCAAGTAAACTAATTGGAAACTTCGAAGCTTAGCTCCAGGCTGCAGGTAACTGAGAATTGTGCTAAGTAATCAAAGATTTAAAAATATTTGAAGTGCATTTAGACTTCTGTTTTGTTATTTTAAACTTGAAGAAGGAAGTTTTACGTTACTGAAGCTTTATGAATTGTAGAAACGGAATGATCTTGCAAAAATGAAAATGAGCAGAATTTCCTCTTCAGCTATAGGATTCTTCCTCAAAATAAAATAAAATTCTACTCTGAAAGAAAAAAGAAAGGCTTCTTTCAGCTTTTACTTAGTTTTGTGCTTGACTTCCTCAGATATGGTTTGCCAGTTAACTTCCAAGCAATGCTGCTTCAGCCTAATAAGAAAACAATGAAGAAACTGAGGGAGGTTTTGTATGATTTATACAAACACCTTGACAGCAGTGCAGCAGCTATTATTGATGTAAGTATTTTTTGTAACTGCTACTCCCCTTCAATATCAGGTTTAGTCTGTTAATAAAGTCAAAAGACTTTTTGTTTAAAAAGCAAATTGACACCTCTCCATGTTCTCCATCATTCTCTCACAGTACAGAAAATTACGTCTCCTTATAAAAATGCCACTTCTATTTTACATTTTTGCAAAGCCGATGGCATTTAAAGTTGCAACTAATGCATTTGACAAGCTGCCTGTTAGAAAAGTCTTGTGTAGTTTCTTCTTACTGCATTCTTTCCTACGACTGGAAAGGTATCTTACAGGCTGTATACATGTTCATATCCTCGAAGAATTCAGAGTCAACTTTGATTTGAATCTAGGCTTAAGGAACTCGAACACATTTCTTATTTTTTTTTGAACCTAGAAGGAATGCATAAATTGTCCACAGTCTACAGTAACAGTGGTCTTAATACTGAAGCAGCT
Organism: Baryphthengus martii; assembly: GCA_013396935.1. NCBI lineage: Eukaryota > Metazoa > Chordata > Aves > Coraciiformes > Momotidae > Baryphthengus > Baryphthengus martii. The sequence continues at coordinate 85,356 of VWZK01006483.1, read as the reverse complement.
TTTTTTTTTTCGGTTGCATTATTGTCTTTGTTTTTAAGTTAACATAATTGTCCTTCTCTGCTGAAGGAGGCTGAATTGATATCGAGAAGGAGTCATCCTTTACATCTGTAGAGGTTTAATTTTCATGTTTAAAAGTGGTTTGCTCTGAGGCTTATTCTACTAGGGTTTTTTTGTATTGGAAAGCAGTACTTTCATAAAGATTAACTAAAAATAGACCACACAATGAGTTCAGCTGAATTAAGAAACTTTATTTTTAATCTTTTTCTAATGTAATATTATTTCCAAAGTATTTCCAAGCCTTTTTGGAGGAAGAAGATATGAGAATTAAGGTGAAAATTAAAGATGCTGAACTTCATGTAACTTTGTGGATGATTGAGCACCCTATAACAGTCTTTTAATAAACTGCCTGTGCTTAGCAGTGAAACCCAATTGCAGTACTCTTCCTTCCATTTAGTGGTGGTGCGTTTACTGTAGCAGCAAATGTAAATTATTGATACAAAACTATTTAGATTTTGAAAAAGCACTTGTGTTTTGTTTTGAAAAATACTGTTACTCATTTTCCAAAGTTCTGACTTTGTTGCTTAGACAGTTGCTTGAACAAAAAATTTAAGCATGAAGTCTTGTGTGGCCTATTTACTTCTAAAACATATGAATGTTTCATCTGCTTCTTAATAGGAGTCTGAATTGTAGGAGTATAACTGGTTTCAAAACTTTATTCACAGGCAACTATGGATATTCCAGGCTTAAACCTCAGTCAACAGGAGTACTACCCGTACGTGTACTACAAGATCGATTGCAATTTGCTGGAATTCAAATAAAAGTTCCCTAACGTGACAATCTTCTCAGTGTTGGCGTAAACAAACAGAAATGAGGCCGAAGTACAGTAATACTTTTAACACTCTGCTAATCATATGCTTGCTTCTTATGTTAGGTGAATTTAACACACTGTGGTCCATCTCTCGATGTTTTCTTTTTAAAGAACAGTGTAGGTAATCTGCTTTTAATCGATTATGTCTGTAAATGTATATTGAGAGAATTTAAGTATTTATAAACAGAGTGATTTATTTAAGGAAAAGCTCATTCCTCTTTCATATGGTGGTCTGTGTTAATTCCATTTACCATTGTTTATAAACAAAACTTGTTTACAGAAAAATAGTGTAAATGTTCATGGCCATTTTGTTCATTTGGTTTAGTAGGTAAAATTGTGTTAATGTTGTTGAACTGTGATGTAAAGTATGTAAAATTGGTATGGAATTGTGCTTTCTGAATGTTTCAAAATTACAACTGAAGCACTGTAAACATGGGGAAAAAATAAACATACCTGTGCAAATGTGTCACTTTCTTGTGCACATATTACCATAGATACCTGTGTCTAAACTGAAGCAACATATTAAGTCTTGAAACCAGTGCTGCATCCTGCTTGCAGGGGTACAGAAATGCAGTTGCTTTCAGCATAAACACTTCTAAGAGGTGCTGGTATTTCTTTTGCTTTGAGCAGAAATGCTCACTTATGTTGTTTGGCCACCAAACCTACATATGAGTGTTATTCATGTTTATATCTGTATGACTCTAAAGGAATGATATGAGATGATTCTTGGGAAGATAAGAGCAACCTGAGTTGCTAACAAGATAGGCTGATCTGGGATTTTTTCATGTTTCCTCCTCAATCTTGGAACTACTTTATGGCTTCGAATACTGTATGATTTAGATGATCATGTTTTGTTTGTGTTTTGTTGTTTTTTTTTGGCAGAATCCTTTCTACCATAAAGGGACTACAACAGCTTCCCTCTACTGTGTATAGAGAGGGATGGTTTATTTCAGTAGCAGTTATCACAGCTGTTACAAGTATTCTACATATTCCATTTGCTAAATCTGCAGCAAAAGCCAACACCAACCTCACTATACCTTCCTTTCAGGTAGTTGTAGAGAGCAATAACGTCTCTCCTCAGCCTCTCCTTCTCCAGACTAAACATTCTTTAGGGCGAGCCCCTCTCTCAGAAGAATCTGAATTACTGTTTTTTTTTCCTTTTTCAAACACTTCTGCCCTGTTGTCCTACACAATGATGTCATCGATGTGTTGTAGATGTTCAGAGGCATCACCCTTTTCCAGTGTGGTTTGAATTAGTCTATGACAAATGATAGAACTGTGCTTCCACCCTTGGGGTAGTTGATTCCAGGTGTACTGGACACTCCTCTACCTGAAAGCAAACTTTTGTCAAAGGAATCGGAAGAAAAATGTGTTGGCAAGGTCAATTGTATCATTACCACTTGGCTGCCTTTGACTTCAGTTCATATTGTAGCTCTAACATGCCTGGTCCAGTGGTGCTCAGTGATGGTGTCCAGACTGTGATAGTCTACTCTTGACCTTCACCCTCTGTCAAACTTTTGCACTGGCCATACGGGGCTATTAAAAGGTGAATGGCTTTTGCTGATGACACCTTGCCTCTCCCCTTGATGAATGAGCTCAGGGATGGGAGCCAGAGAGTTTCAGTTTGTGCGATATTGCTGTTGGTGCGCTGTCCTCACAGCGATTGGCACCTCTTGTTCTTCAACTTGTAACAGTCCCATAACAAAGGGATCCTTGAGAGGCCAGGCAGGGTAGACAGCTGTTTGATCTTCTCTATATTCACAGTAGCTACACCAAAAGCCCATCAGTGTCCCTTTGGGCCCTTGAAGTAGCCCCTTCTGAGGTANATGGGGGCTCCTGGCCGCCGAGCCGCCCTCGGGCGGTTTTTCCGAGGCGGGGAGAAGAGCGGGCGGGCGACGCCCGTTGCCTGAAGCGGTGTCTCGCAGGGAAAAAGGGCGGGCTCTGGAGGGACCCTTCGAGTGCGAGGTAGAGCCCCGGGACCCCCTGTTGCTGCTTCCTCCGGAGGACCCCTCGGGGCTGAGAGGCCCCGCTGGGCAGCGCCGCTTCCGGCTGGGCCAGGATTCCTTAAACGGGATCTCCTGACCCGCAGGTTCCTGATGGTGTAGCTCTTGCAAACTGGTGTTTGGCTGGCACGGCTGCGGTTGTTAGGGAGCTGTAATTTTGCTCTTTCCCATTTCCTTTCCAATTGCAGAAGATAAAGCCACCAGATTAAACTATGACCATCTCCATCACTGACTTTCTTGGAGAATACAATATGTCTAATCGACAGAAAAGGGCAAATTCTTTTTTTTTTTTTTCTTTTTTTTTTTCTTTTCTCTTGTGTGCTTGGAAAAAATCCCTTGTGCCTCTACAGTTTACTTTTAAGTTTACTTCTTTGCTTTTAAGNTTTTTTTTCCTTTTTCAAACACTTCTGCCCTGTTGTCCTACACAATGATGTCATCGATGTGTTGTAGATGTTCAGAGGCATCACCCTTTTCCAGTGTGGTTTGAATTAGTCTATGACAAATGATAGAACTGTGCTTCCACCCTTGGGGCAGTTGATTCCAGGTGTACTGGACACTCCTCTACCTGAAAGCAAACTTTTGTCAAAGGAATCGGAAGAAAAATGTGTTGGCAAGGTCAATTGTATCATTACCACTTGGCTGCCTTTGACTTCAGTTCATATTGTAGCTCTAACATGCCTGGTCCAGTGGTGCTCAGTGATGGTGTCCAGACTGTGATAGTCTACTCTTGACCTTCACCCTCTGTCAAACTTTTGCACTGGCCATACGGGGCTATTAAAAGGTGAATGGCTTTTGCTGATGACACCTTGCCTCTCCCCTTGATGAATGAGCTCAGGGATGGGAGCCAGAGAGTTTCAGTTTGTGCGATATTGCTGTTGGTGCGCTGTCCTCACAGCGATTGGCACCTCTTGTTCTTCAACTTGTAACAGTCCCATAACAAAGGGATCCTTGAGAGGCCAGGCAGGGTAGACAGCTGTTTGATCTTCTCTATATTCACAGTAGCTACACCAAAAGCCCATCAGTGTCCCTTTGGGCCCTTGAAGTAGCCCCTTCTGAGGTAGCCTATACCAAGGATACAAGGGGCCTCTGGGCAGGTCCCAAGGGAATGCTTTTCCCACTTACCCTTGGTTAAGCACCAGCCATGGGTAAAAGCTTCACCCTTTGTCCTTTCTGCTTCCTTCTCCACCTGTTATTTTCATTAAGTACCAAGTGTTGTCTGAAAACCGGGCTTGAAAAGGTCAAGGTATGGGAATGTTTCACTGTCTCCTCTCTTTCATCATGTCCCACAGAGGGAGCCAGCAGGGTACTCCTGGTGCGCCCAGGAGACAGAGGCAGAAAGACACTCCCTTTAGCATTGTCCTAGGCTTTGAAATTCAGGAACAGGCTGGACCTGGACTGACAAGAACTGCAAGTTTTACTCAGTCGCCTCGACCTTCCAGTTCCTCCATCCCTGCATCCGTTGTTCAAGTTAAGGAATGACCACCAAACGAGACACGCAGCGTCACTTGGAATGCGCCCAGCACGGCGGGTGGCGCCGGGCAGTGACGTCACACACCATGGCGGCGGCGGTGGGGGGTGAGGTGGCGGGGATTCTGTGCGGGCGGAAAAGAGCAGAGCGAACGGGAGGAGCGGAGCTTTCGCCGCATCTCCTCTCTCCGGGAGCGTCCCGGAGTCCTTCGTGGCTTTTTTTTTTCTTTTTTTTTTTCTTTTCTCTTGTGTGCTTGGAAAAAATCCCTTGTGCCTCTACAGTTTACTTTTAAGTTTACTTCTTTGCTTTTAAGCAAAGAAAACCCCTGCAAAACCCCACCCCAGACACCCCCACTGTCCCCAGACCTTTAACCAATATCTCTCTTTTCATCCTCTCTACCTGTTCAGTCACCTCTCAGACCTGCGTAGGCATCTTTGAGGCAACTGTTCCTGTGGAGATCTGAGGAGGCATCGCCAGTTGCCTGGGCACAAAATCAAAAGCAGACAAGCTAATTTAAACTGCTGTTCATGTCAGGAGGTTTTTGCTTTTGCAGGGGAGTCTGTGGTTACTGTAAAAATGGGAATGCCTGTTTTCACAGTGGCCTGATGGCTAGTGCTCCAACTAGTCTGCTTCAGTCTTAAGTCAAAGTGAGAAATAATTATGTTATCTTCATATTTCCTTGAAGAAATGAGTCCTAATAAACCTTTTATTTGAGGGCACTGTGTGCTGTTCCCTTCTGATTTCATCAGGAGTGCTTCAAGGCTATCTCAGTGCCCACAGAGTATTTCTTCTGCAGGGGTGACTTTCTGACTTACTTTCTTGAAAAGTCACCTGGCTTTGAAAGATGAATATTTCAGGAACCTCAAGGAACCAGAATTTTCTGGCACATGGGCAATTAACAGCTCTTAAGAGGTTCTAAAATATTAGTGCTTGGTGACTTTTCAAACAGAAAAGATTGCCCCTGGCAGGAGGAGCTTTGTCAACTTTCATTGTCATTGCAATTACAGCAGAGGTTGGAGCTGCTCCATTTTCCTGAGCAGTGTTTTGGAGGCTTGAGAAAAACCCAAACCCTGTTTTCTGACTTTCTGATAGATACAGAATTGTGGTTTTCAAATGTCCATGAGCTGCATTTCCACCTCTGGCAATTATGTCAAAAAGGTCATTAACTTGCTGTTGAATTCCTGCCCACGTGCAGCGGGGTTTGCTGCTGGAAGGTGCTCCTGGTTTTTCAGAAAACGTCACTCAGTGCAGTTTTGGAGAGGCCGTTTCCCAGGTTCTGTCGGGTCCTTTTCTCCATAGCTCAGCTTGTTCCATCTGCAGCCGTCTGTGGCTGCACTTTCTTTTCAAAGCTCAGCAACCACACGATGCCAAAACTTGGTCGGCTGCAGAATTTTCTGTGCTGCCCTGTGGGAAGTTTAGGTTGAAATCTGTTAATTCCTGTTCCTTAGTCTTGGGAATGTTGGAAGTGGGGATGCCCCTAGGCTGGCAGGGCTGATTTAAGGAAAACTGCAGCTTTATCTTTAAATGTTCATCTGCCAATTACTGGATCAAAAAGGAATGGTGAGACTTGGAGGGTGACAAGCGTGAAAGGGCAGCAAGGCTGCGTGGTATGTGTGTTTGCACATATATCTCAGGTAATAAAGAAAAAAATAAATTCCTCTCTTCAATTCCAGCTGCCATTGAAGCTCACGATCCGTAGAGCAGCAGCGCTCGTGCCCCAGCTGGATTACTGAGCACTTGTGGGATTCCCGGAATCACAAAAATTGCCATTTTTCTCTGCGGGGGCCTGACTGACAACAACGAAATAATAAAAGAAGAATTCTGAGAATGTGCAGGGACACGTCAGCGGTTGGTGGACAATCCTGCCATCGCCGGCGGCCCCATAGCCTTGTGGTTGGGACTGGAAATGAGTGCTGCAACTGGGCGACAGACGGTGCCCTCCTGCCGGCAGCACTGGCTGCCCAGAAACCTTTGCCAGAGGCCACTGTGGAAGGTACAGTGAGGGTACACTGAGACGCCCCAGAAGGCGGAAGGTGGTGGTTTTCATGGTGAGAGAGGAACAGCTCTATTGAAAAGGAAAAACCAGTCCCTGGAAGTTCTCCCCAGTCAAAGCCTGTGATGTATTTATTGACAACTTTATTGATAACTGAGCTCTCCCGTCACCCAGGGCTGTTGGTGCCATGAGTGTTTCACACCAAACAACGGTGCCAGGGAGTGGTCATTTGAATCCCTCAGCTGGGCAGGCCAAGGGCAGCCCTGGGCTGGGGAACCCTGAGACTTGGCAGAGTCTCCATCCTGGAGTTTTTCAAGGGCTGGTTCAACAGAGCTGTGGCTGACTCCATTGAGGATTGGCCATCATCTGCTTTAAGCCTGGAGCTGGACTGGGTGACCTCCAGGGCTCCTTTCCACCAACATTTCTGTGTCAAAGGCCTACATCGGGCACCAGGGGAGAATACTGAGGGACTTCAGGTGTGATTGCAGAGAAAATGTTGATTTTAAGACCTTGTGTTTCTGATTTTGTTTTATTTTTAAGGTCACAGTGAATGGTGGAGCAGTGTCTAGCGGTGCTCAGGATACAGAAGACACCGAGCTAATGGCCACCTATGCTGCAGAAAAGGGCACAGCAGGAAAGTGGTTCCCTTCGACATGAGGACTCATTCTGGCTTCTCTGATTCTGTCCGTTGTCCAGACAAGTTTTACGTGCCTGAGAGACTTTCTTTCTCAACTCAGACTCACCAACTTTCAGATTCATATAGGACTTGGGGGAGTTCCATCCTCACCACTCTTTGGTCACACATTTTGGTTGCTGAATGCAAATGCCAGAAGCAGTCAGTGCACTTTGACCTGGCACCCAAATCCATCATATGCCATTTTTGACCATCTTCAGTTCCATCTGTGATTCTGTAATAGGACAGCACTGTATAATTTTAAAGCACTGAAGAGTAAGCAATATAAAATAAACCAAGAGGATAATCTCTGACACTTACAAACATTAATAATGGCATTAGTTCCAAGTAAGTTAGCTGAGGCTATTTGAACCTGTAGACCTGAGCAAATAAATAAGCATGGCTTGACACCGGCTATTTCAGAAATGTACCAGTACTGCTGTGAAGCTTTGTGCATCCAAATAAGCAGGGAGATCTACCAGATTCCTCTGGGGCTTCCTTCAGTCAAGACAATGTCTGCTTTACCAGGGAGTGTTTCACAGACAGGTAAAAAATGCTACACTGCAGAAGTTTCTGGGATTTTTGGAATTTCTGCTGCAGTGTTTTAGATCTGATCTGAAACTAATGGGCTTACAAAAGACTGAGTGACAGTTCTTGAAGGTGAAATTAATTTTGATGAAATGTCCCTGACAGGCAGGTCTGGCAAGCTTCCCCTTGCTTGATTGTGAAATGTGCCCATTCTTTCTGCAGCTCTGTGCAGTGGTTAGACTGTGGCCAGTGCAGGCCTGAACTTGCATTTGATCCCAAACTGACTTGTCCAGATTCTCTGAACCCAAGGCGATGCCGAAGCAGCTTTCTGCAAACCCTGAGGAGTGCAGGCAAATAATAACTGAACCTGTGCGAATTTTTAGCATGAGCAAAGTGTGCGCTTAGTACCAGGAAGGAGAGCTAAGCATCGATGTACCTGCTCTTGCTTAGCTTCTGTCCCCTGCCGTAAGTGCCACGACAACTTGCAGTCATATAATAATATGGCCATGCGCGTATCAGAAAGGCTGGTATTGCGGTCAGCATGCCCTTATGGACAAAGGAGTTTGGAGACTATTAAACAGATGTCACAGCAGTTCTTGCTCAGAGGATCAAGCAAGAGAGTGCAGAGTGGGGCTGACCAGTGGCAGGAACTCTTGGCAGGACAATATTCATCAGGGTCCCCAGTCCCTGCATCAGCAATGCTCAGGTAACTGTCTCCGCTTCAACAACTTTAAATATTTTCCCTGACAACCGTTTAAGATAGTTAACCTGATGTGGTGTTCAGAACTAAAATCTTGATTTAAAAGTAGGGAATTCACAGAAGCACAACTGAGAGTTAAATTTGGCTTGTGAAGCCTTGATTCCTGGCACTGATGTTTAAGATGGAAACAACCCAGCTTGACTTCCAGATCCCCAGAGTAAATTTGTAGGCCTGAGATTCAAAAGAAAAAGCCCTTTTACTGCAATCTTGAGATATTTGACCTGCAAATCCGTATGAGAAGAGAACAAATGCAATTTTTGCAATGCTTGCATTGCATTTTTTTAGAGGAAAACCATATTTAAAAATGAGAAACCATGCTAAATGCCAATTGTAAGATGCGTGCTTTAATGCTGATTTCCTGCCACCATCTGTTCTGTAACAAAAAGGCAGTCTCAGTTTCTGGGTCAGAAACAAGGCTCTGATAGTAACTTTGTGCTTCTTGAAGGATGTCATGTGCTTTAAACCAATTGACTCCTGCTGTGCTGTGCAGTGGGAGGTCATCTGAGAAGTTTTAGATAACCCAGGATGATTTAAATCATGGAGTTTTAGCAAGACTCCTTTAGTTTTAAGTCCTAGTACAATTCGGCCAAGAACTGTGTGTAGATTGATTCTTGAAAGTCAAATGCACATCTAAGTAAGACCTGGAGGCTTACTGCAAATGGTTTGATGTTTATTATTATTCAAGACTTCCTTTATAAAAGTTTCTAACTGGGTGACAGTTTCTAGTTTAATCCAAACTTTTGTTACAGCATAATGTAGAGTGCAGGATGATCGTCCTCTCTGTACCTGCAACTACAGCCTCATGGAGTATAGATCTGTTGTCTCGTTCTCTACATTATTGTTCTAATGAATGCCTGTTTTGTTTTGTTTTCAAAAGATGTCACACGAGTCATCTTCTGAGTTAACAACATATTGTACTTTTTTAAAATACTTTGTTAAAATTGAGTTGTTAGAAGTACCTGGAATAGTCACTGGTGACTGGTAAAAAATGAGGGGGCAAATTATTGCATTGCCATGGCGTGTGATCTAATGCTTGTTTGTATATGTGGTTTTGTGAGAGCTGAAAAATTTGCTTTTTTTTACCAACTTTCTGAAATTACTTTTCTGGCCTATATTTTTGTCTTGCTTTCATTCCTTTTCCAAATGAAGTTCATAGATTACTCATGAAAAGAAGATACCAGCTGTTAAACATCTACATCTATTAGAATACTAACTGCTGTTTAACAGGTTTAGTTAACGGTTGTTTGGAAGAAACCCAGGAGGCCAATATTTACAAGTATCACCATTTTGGAAATGAACAATTGAGTATTTCAGATAAGTCTGGAAATGTCTTGAAATTGGCAAAAGAAAACCCACCAGCCTTAAATGAGGATCTGGTCTTCCTGAGTGTCTTTCTCTCTCTGCTGACACCTCCTGCATGTGCTGGAGTTCAGTTACACTGGGATCCTTTAGCTGGGAGTACAGGAAACTGGTAGGAGAAAACACAGGATGGTCCTAGTCACCAGTCTGGTGTTGGTATTGCCACCCACCTTCTACACAAGAGTCAAGGAACATCCTGGGCAAAACCTGTTGTTACAGCCTCTGCTTCTGGGGAGGGGCGTGTCCTTTGCGTGGCTGGATCTCCAGCTAGGCACAGACATGATTTACAGTGAATGGACTTCACTGGCATTGTTCCCTTCTTATGTGGGCTGAGTGGGCATCTGGGAAATCCCACTGCCTGGCACCAGGGCTCACCCTTCCTGGGACAATGCCCTAGGGGCTGGCCCACCTCCCTGATGTAGGGCAGCAGGCCTATCTTCCCTCCTATGCCAATAGTAGGAAATCACTCTTAACTTCATCAGGGACTGAAGTGAAGTCCTCATGCTTGTCTGCCTAGTTTTATCTTGCCCTGGATCTTCACTTTCAGATTCATCGGTGGGTTCACAGTGTATTTAGCAGCCTACAATGTTAATAGATGTACTTAGTCACTTAATCATAGATTATACTAGAAAATAACTGCTTGGATTGTTGTCTTGAATGTTCAGTGGGATTTCTGGAGCTTCTCAAATATTCTCCTGTCCTCTTGTGATAACCAGGGAGTGCTTGTAATTGAAATCCTCTCTTTACACAGAGAAACATGGGCAGTGGCCCAGCCAGGCTGCAGATACTGCAGACACTTGGAATTTTACCTTGCCTATAATGGAAGCTGAGGACAGAATCCAAATGGAGAGATTAGAGTTAATCCTTGGAAGCAAGATGAAGTTCAGAAATTGTTTATTTGACAACGCAGTTTATTTGTCTAACTGCTGCTGTCTATATAGTCCACCTATCTCTTCTTGATAAAGAGATCATTTCAGAAGCATGACTCAATTTTATTTTATTTTTCTGTGCTGGTGCACACAACTAATGCAAATCATTCATATGATCCAGAGGGAGCAGTTTGGAAGATGAGAGGATAATTTACTTGCGATGTGCATTCAGTCCTCAGCCTCCTTGCTGACATTCTCCTGCTGGTTTAAATTCTGGTTTTTGACATAAGCCTGCCCTACCTGTAATAACCAGAAACGTAGTGAGCCTACTAGTTTAATTCAAGGATAGGTTGGTACAAATTCTGTTTGCAATCTTTGGAATTCAGAAAGCTCAATTCTGTTTTAATCTGCAGACCCGTGCCTAGTTCTGGCATTGCTATGCCTCTGTACGAGTTGAGCGCTACGTTAAGAAAGACAGCGAGATAATTATAACCACTAAAATATGAACAAGTCATTGATATTGATTACACTGAAAATAAGTCTGGTTTGACTCCATATGAGAAAGAAAATCCGGTGTGTGTGCAAGGAATGGATTTCAAGCTGTGCTGTGCTGCAGGGCTGTTTGCACAGTGCCGTAGGTACCAAAGTGCCATGGCCTTGGTAAGAGTTCGCTCACTGCAGCTCTGTAACCTCCCTCCGAAGCCTCTGAGCTGTCCGCTGCAGCCTCAGTCCCAGCACTTGTCCAGTATTGTTTTCAAACTGTTGTTCTTGAATCGCTTGCAGGGACTTGCACCTGCACATCCTGACAGTGTTGTTAGGGTGAGCTTTCATGGAAGTACCTCACACTGGTTTGAGAATCATCCATCTTTCCCTTCCTTCTTTCCCTCCTGTTTTATAGATTAAATGTTACAGAAACCAAACACTCTGCACAACAAGGCAGATAATGGTCATCCAAATGCTCAATAAACATTTTCCAGTAATATATGTGGACAGAAGCTTGACAGTCGATGTTCAGCACTTGCATCTGATTAGTGCTAACAGCCAGTGCTAACAGCATCATTAGCAGGAGCAATCCATGGGGAATTTGAGTGGGTGTCAATGAAATGTTTAGGGTGAGGGGAAAAGTCCTTCCTCCATCACTACTTGGAGATGCTGTCCAGAGGATAATGCTCACCTGGGACCCCATGGCTGCCCTTACTGGCTGATGTCTGGGGAGTTTTTCCTTCTCTCTGCATTTTCCCCTCTCTTGTCCTCTTTGTCATTCTCCTCTGATTTGTTTTTCCCCACAAATGACTTTGTCTATTAGAGTCAATGCGTGTCATCAGCAGTGGATCCTGCTAGCAAGTCTTTGTGCACGTTACCTGGTCTCAGCATCCTTTGTGCAGCAGGGGAATTGATGATGACGGTTGACACAAAATGCTGAAGAGAAAGCAAAAGGTTGCGATCCAGACAAGTGAAAGCTGAAGAGGAAAGAGGGGTTGAACAGCAGGACCTGAGGCCAGATGTAATGCTGCTATGGATATGCTGGTATGGTTGTGCTGATCTTTGCTCTCAAAGTGCTCTTGCTGAGGGTACAGTTTGTAACAGGAAAATTGTGAGATGCTTTCAACTCTCTGCAAAAGTGCAATTTTTCTGAAATGGATGCATCTGTGCAAGGATTTCACTGGCACTCATATGTCAATCACAAGGATTTAGTGCCAGCAAATATTTGCTGGCAAATATTGCTGGCAAATAAAAAACTTAGTGCCAGCAAACACACCAGAGCGTGTTTGTGCATGTTGAAGAAAGCTGGATGCTTACAGAGGCACAGGCTTACATCCCCAGCTGGGCCCAGTACATTTCCTCTGACAAAACAGAGCATGGAATGTGTCAAGAGTTTTTTTGCAGCCCATAAATGACTCTGGTCTTCCTGCAGTTTGCTTATTAAATGTCTATTAAATTGTTTCTCCTCCTTCCTCACTGAGGGTGCTGGACACTACGTAATCCCCCGTATAGAGAAGCAGCATCCCAAGGAGTGAGCAGTCTGGAGGCTGTGTTAGCCTGAGGGCTGGCTCATGTGTGGCTGCTGCAGGGCTTAGATGCTCAGCACGGGGTGGGCTGGGAACTGTGTCACACCAGGGGTCCCAGCCTCAGCTCTCACCCCCAGCAGAGCTTCCAGAACCTGTCAGAATCCTCTCTGCAGATCTCTAGGGCCAGGAGACTCTGTAAAGTGACTTATTTCTTCATGTGCTACTCCTTTTGCTTATAAAAGCACATTTAGCTCAGTCGTTATTTTATTTGGATTCTATTGTGTATGTACTAATGGTATATTCCATGGAAAAATACAACTAGCAGATTTATTCACAAAGAAATACAGTATCAGATATAGTGTTATTTTTTTTTCTATTCATAAGTAATTGATAGAGAACAGCAGGTGTTACATTTTGTCTTGGAGCAGATAACATTCAAGGAAACCTCTCATTTTCCCACAGGTAAGGGACTGATAAATTATTCCATGATAGATAAGGATAGAAGCCACACAGGCAACAAAGCTTTGAAAAAAAAAAGCATGTAATAGTAATAGTGGTAGTAATAATAAAAGATGACTGTATGCTTACACTGCTAAAAACTTGTTTGGATGCAGAGCTCCAAAGCTTTCCCTATTATTGAATCTAGAAGAAAAGGTTTTTATTGCCCTTAAATGAAAAACAAAAGCAAAGACAAGCTACTGTACAAATACAGTGGATTTGAGGCTTTGACTGACAATAGATAACCCGAAGCTCTTTTATTTTTACTTGCTTTTCTACAGTTGTGTGTGGCATAAAATTGAAATTCCAGTGTAAGAAGAATTTGTAACTCCAGCTGTCTTTGCATCTATCGAATAGGGAGAATATATTGAACCCAAGGAAAAAAAACAATTCTTTTGGGATGAAGTTGAAATAAGAGGGGTATAATGGTATCTTACCCATTCCTGTCCCTGGTACTCCTGTTTGTCTCCCTTTTGTTTCCATTGGCTTGTTCTTCATCACGAGGAATATTCCTTCAGCACATTTCTCCCATTGCTCTCGAGCTATTTTCGGTGTCTAATAAGTATATCATGTACCCAGTGAGCTGTCAAGATCCCCAGTCTATTACACAACATCTCTAAGTGTGCTCTGGTGATGCTTAGCTTGGGAACAAAACCAGAGTTTCTACCCCATTTGTTCAGTGATACTGAGCTCTCCTTCATCTGGTGCTCCTCAGCCTGTTCTTGGTGACCTGCTGGGTGGTTTGGCCGAGGTCTGCTCCATGGGAAGTTGTTTGCCAGGGCTGGGTCTGCTGTGCCAACCACGCAATCTGCTGACCTGTGCCCAGGCCCTGGAGTGCTGCCCTGGTTGCTCTGCGGGGCCAGAGGGAAGATAAGAGAAATCCATGTGGAGAAATTCACCAGTGAAATCCACACCCAGGCAAGGCAAAATTTTCCACTGGTCTGGGTGTTGGCTAGAGTCTGTCATTCAAATAATTCTATCAAGAACAGGGCAAGAATATTCACTGATTATTATGGACTAAATCATAGGCTTTGTGCACAGACTTGCACTACTTAAAAAGTCTTGTCTTGTTTACTCCAATTCATCAATAGGAAAAAAAGTAAGAAAAGATTAAAAGTTGGTTTTAACTAAATACGAGAGAATTAAGTCACAAAATGTGTCCACATTCTTTTATTTCATGCAGTTGCTTGCTGATTACGTCTTTTATTGATAAGCAAGCTGGTGATGAATCTCTCTTATGTATTCTTCACTTCTCCAGTGTAATTGAGCTGTACCTGTCTGAGGTATATTTGGATAACTGGCTGACTGTGGTGCTGTGCAATTGATTTTAAATTGATGGTGAATAATGGAATAGTTGCTTGTGGTACAAAATAATAAATGGAAGCAGCTCTGAGGTTTGTCCAAGGGCAGTTTAGCAATCGTGGTTAAATCAGACCTTGTGAAACTATGCACAAATCTGCACAAGTCAATGGAATCACTTAGGCCAGGGCTGAGTGTAGCATAGTGAGCTATGAACTGGGTTTGTAAAGCTTTCTGGATGCACAGAATACCATTTGAACTGAGATTTTCTTGTTTGTTTTGGTCTGATGTAGGGAAAACTTCAGATATTTTGAAATTTGCTAGAAAATAATAAGAGCAAAAATGGAAACCAGCTATTTTGGATGATTTAGAATACTGAAATTGCATAATGGTAAATAAAGCTCTGAATCTCTACTTTCTCTGGCTTGAAACAAAGACTTGAACACAGTTGTGCCTCATCAGAGGCCAACAAAACATAATCTGCCATTTGGTTCTCCTGTTAGGTCATTCTTCACCCAGCCTGTGAAACTGCAAACAGATCTAAGACACGTTTCCAGCACAAAAGCTACAAATGCCTCATTCTGAAAATGTATGCACAAAATGAACATTTGTCAGAAATTAAGTTAGGCTTAACATTTTTTCACCTAACTCCATAGCACATCCTTTTACCTCAGAAAATGGCCTGGCCTGATCTTCAGTCACCTCTCAAGGTGTGTGTCTTCAAATTGACTGAATTTTGATCTAGTGACTCTTTGGAGGTGAAAAAGGGTTGTATCTTATGATTTTAAAAGTTGGAAGTTTTAGTGTGAATGTCAACATAGATGTTTAGACTTGAAGGTATTGTAGGTAGGAGCTCATTGCAGCTTCACCGCTTAGGTAAAAAAACCTTTCCGTTGTATTTACTCTGGGAAAAAGGTGCCTCTCTGCTAACATCTGTATGTCGAAGATAAGGATGGGCTTAGTTTTGAGCTAATTATCAAAAACCTCAGGATCTACTCTTTCTTGGGCCGTTTGTTTGTAAATAGGCTCAGAGCTGAATCAGAAATTTTACATCCTGCTGCCCTTCATTAAGGAGACTGTAGTAAAAGAAAAGGCTGAAGGTCTTACTTGCTTGGCACGCAGCAAGGAAGAAATCCTGAGCTTGCATCTCTGCCATTCAGTTTAAAAATGTTGAATGTATGTAATAAAATGGAACATTATTCCTGCCCATTTTCATTCTCCCTAAAACTTTTGCTGACTGACTTTCCACCACAAAATGTAAAGGTTTCTCTGCTCTCTGGACATGTCTTGGCAGATGCCCATTGCTCCCAGCTGTCTTTGAACTAACTGAGCTGCAGCTCAGATCACAGGACTCTCTGTTTTGCCTGTTTTCTTAATTTGAACTTGTCAAGTAGGTGAGAAAAGAAATGAAAATACTTGAGCTGGAGTTACATTTTTTTTGTGGCAAAATTTGACATAAGGAAAGCGTCCTTTTACAGATTCTAGCTGATGGGATGGTATATTTTACAGATGCAAAGGAATTTTATCTTGTCCGTTTTTCTTGAAGTAAAAGGATGGAGTTGAGTTCTGCAGCAATTTCTTTTAAAATAAAAAAATTACAGGTTGCAGCACACAAAGAATAGTTAAAGCACGTCTGTGGACTGAAGTGTAGACTTGGAAGGGTTTGTCAGTTAAGTTCCTTTTGTGTGGTTCTCTGTTTACTTGAGATACTACATGGATAATGTTGCAGATTCTTGACACAACAGTAGTGTAGATGTTTAGTATCATACTTCAGAATTCTTAAAATAGCAGTATTTTTAGTAGTATTTTGCAGATATGAATGACTATTTTGAATTCTTACAGTCTTGCTCTGTTGAATGATTTATAGTAGTTTTTTCCATATTGTCAGTAGGCTGATCATTATAAAATGGGGTTTCCGTAGTAAAACATCTGCACTGACTTTCACTTTTTTTTTTCAGTGATGGAGGCATGCTCTCTTGATTTTAGAGCATTGCTCAGCTTTCACCTGACTGTTCTCTCTTCTATCCAGTTACATATGAAATAATTTTCTAATAGAAAAAAATGTTTTGGGCTTAAAGTACTAAACTGATTAACAGCAAATCTAGTGTTAGTGCACAGCTCTGCCACAGACTTCTTGATTGGTCATTCTCAAGTGGCTTTATCTCTCTGAGCCTCCTTCCCTGTCTGTTAAAAGATGGAGGATGGTTGATAGTTCATCCTTCCTCCCATTCTTCTCCTAGAAGAAACTGATTCTGAAGAGTGTTTAAACATAACTGTGATACTGTATCAGTAGTTAAGTACTTGTTTCCAGCTTTACTTAAAAAAACCCGTAGATACATGCCATCAGATCCTTTCCTGAACCAGGATAATGAACTGAAGGTCGTTCAAGGTAAGAAACATCCTTGAGAGTGTGCCTATGTTTGTACGTTATGTAGGGACACCTATCAGGCAGGAGAGCTCAGAGAGCTCCAATGGTAAAAATGGTTGTACAGGGTGTTTTGTACAAGGTCACTTGGGTAATCACCATAGATTATCCATGCCAGTGAGAACATTTTGTTTTAGCTTGGGCTCTCTTCAGAAAAAGGACTTTTTTCATGTCTACACAAACACTTTCACATGTTGATGTCACTCTTCAGATTGTCCTTGCTCACTGGACCTCCATCAGTTCTGCTACCAGAACATGGCTGGAGGATGGACTGAGATTGCTGTTTCTCACACTAAAAAAATAATGTATGGTCTATTTCTTTGACTTCAGCATGATAATTGTACCAGGGCTGCATGGGAAACTGCTCTGCGATCCTATTGTAGTAGGAATGACTTTGTCTCAACTGTCTGCAACGGAGGAGCCAGCAGCTACTGTCAGGCTGTCTGAGAAACCGGGACAGTGAGTTCTTGGCTGTTTGCGTCTTGATAAGCTAATGGGAAGCCAAACAGCCCAGTTAAGAGTCAGGTCTAGTCAGGTCTCTTTGCCAGTCAGTGCTGACCACGAATGCTGTGAGAAGTGTCATCATTTAACTAAAATTCTTACTATGGTAGAAAAAGCTGTGCTGAAAAGAGATTTTTACTCTGTTTAGCCCTGAAATCCAAAATAAGTATATTTTGATTTTGTTTTTGTTTATGAGGATGATTACTTCCTTATTGCAAAACATGGTATAAATAACAACGCTAGATGGAGTCCTGGCAAGCATTATTGGAATTATTGGCAATCCGTGTGAAAGGAGGATACTTGGTCTTTTGCAGAATTGGTCTATTTATGATTGGAGTTGGTGGAATGAAGGCTAGACTGTAATTTTACTGAATTAATCCCATGCTTGGAGATTAGTTTAAAACTTTTTTTTTTTTTCTTTCCCTGGGGGGAAGATTATCTATTTGACTTAACATTCAGTGGCATTTACACTAGGTCTGAATGGCTAACTTAATTTCATTTTTAAGTCTGAAATTCATTTTGCATTTTGAATCCTAATTCTCCAGCCAGTAGTCATAAGGGAATTGGAGATTGTTTTAGCTGTCTCATCATCCATGAGCATTTGCATTATGTTTAGTTTGAGTCAAGTTGTGTGTAAACAAAATACTTGCTCTTAGGCATTTCTCCTGAATGTTGAGGAGCTAGTATCCATATAAGTTTATAAAAAATACACTGATAAATGGAATGAATTGATAAATTTATATTTTTCTTTAATACATAATTGCTAGGAGCTATATGAGGGTAGTGAGGATTAAAATTATCCAAATAGCAGAAGAATTAACAAGAAAAATATGCTAATGTATTAGTTATACAGGGAAGAGGCTGTAACAAATTGTCTATCCCTTCCGAAAAAAAGTCTTCTTAGCATTTGTATTTTAAAAAATCTAAGTTAGAGTTGGTGCAGCTGTGTTTGCTTCAGGGACTGTGTATATTGGATCTGATTTGGATCAACTCTGAGTGCAGCTGGGCATCCTTCTGGAAAACAATGCACAAGCCTACTTCACCTGTCTTACTGAGAATCCCACCCTACACTGGTTAGAATGGTACCCCTCCAATCCTGCTTTGTGATTGGAAATCTTTCTTTGCCCAGTGTCCTGCTGAGTCTTTCAGCTACTTGTGGCTTGTGCTGCATGCAGCAGCTGTTAACTCCAAAGTGTCGCTATGGCAGAGGTGTGAGCTCAGTGTTCGTGTTTTGTGTCAAGAACGAAGACTATGGTCTGTGTGTGCAGCTGGGAGGAAAGGACTTCACACAGCAGCTCCTCAGTCTGGCCTTGATCCTGTAGGGAGGTCAAGGCCATTGGTCTCCAGCACATGTACGAGCAGGCTGTGTACCCAAGAAAAGTAGGTAAAATGCAGCAATGAAGATACATTATTTTCAACTCCTTGCATACCTGCTGCTTTAATCTCAGGGGCCCAGGATAAATAAAGGTGTTGAGGTAGTTGCAGACAAATGGTATTTTTATGAAGTTAAAGTGTAATACTCCAAGTAGGAGCAGGCAGATTCTCATTGATAACGGATCAGGCTTTGATGAAAACTTCAGCCTGCTCACAACTGAGCGCTATAGTCAGTGTCTGTCAGATGAGCCCCTAGTTAATTTTTTTATTTATACCACTTCTTGGAAGAAATCAAGCAGTGCAGAATGGGACAGTCACATTCTAGTGACTTTGTGATTGAAAAACACAGAATCATAGAGTGGCTCAAGTTGGAAGCGACCTTAAAGATCACCTATTTCCAATCCCCTGCTGTGGGCAGGGACACCCCCCACTAGACCAGGTTGCTCAGAGCCTCATCCAGCTTGGTCTTAATCACTTCCAGGGATGAGGTGTCTACAACTTCTCTGGACAGCCCATTCCAGTCTCAGCACCCTCATAGTAAAGAACTTCTTCCTAATGTCTAATCTAAATCTACCCTGCTCTATCTTAAAACCGTTGTCTACATGACCTATAAAAAGTCCCTCTCCAGCTGAAAATTTTAGCATTCAGATTTTTTGAAAGGATAGAAAGGGACCCTTGTTTTCCACCTCTACTTTATAAGCTTTTCTGACCATATAAGTACTGGAACAGGTTGACCTTGGAGTCATGTAGATTCCTCAATATGGAAATATTTTGTGTTTGTTGTGGTTTAGTAGACTGTCTCCTGTAGTTCAGGGCTTGTCTTTGTACAGTTCTCCTCCCTTATCTCCCTTGAGCTTGAACTATGCTCCAGAAAATAAGTTTTCATGTGAGAAAAACATGTTTCCAGTCCTTTAGTTGCATAGGCAACTTTTAAAGTACGAAGTCTGTGTGAGTTTCCAGGCATTCTGACTGTATCTAAAATGAAGATATAACCGAGCTGGTTTTGAACCATGTAGTTTGCATATAACAAGGACACTGTGCTGAACGAAAGTAGCTAATTAGCTGTGATGAAAAGCTTATAGGTGGGGCTGGGCCAGGGCAGCTACCTTGTTTCTGGACTAACTGGTTCCAAGGAGCCTCCAGGCTCCCCATGCTGAGCAGGCACATCTCCAGCAACAAAAGGTCATACAGCCGTAAGATGCCATTACTGATCTTATTGAGGTGCTGCCTGAGATTACATCCTGCCTGCTTTTCAGGCTAGGACACTGAAGCGCACAAAGCTTCTTCTTAGTTGCTCTGATTTCCACAGAAAGAAAAGCCAAGTAAGCTCCAGCAGGATCCCAGCAGGATTCCAACTGCGCGATTAAAATCCTCGTGCATGCTCTGGTTTTTAATCAGTAATTTGGTATCACTTTAGACAGTAAGGGTGGGATTGATCTCATTTAACTGTAAGTGTTGGAAAGCTAGCTATCACTCTGGACTGGTTGTGTAGGTTGCCTCAAAAGGTTAGAGGCAGGTACTTCCAGTGGGTGCTTTATCTTATCCTGGAATAGATGAGACGAGTCACTCTCTGGAATTATCTGTCTTCATTGACTGCAGAGAAGAAGCCTTGATGATTACGTTGAACTTGATGCCAGTCTTTGAGACAAGTGAAGTTTGGTGAGGTGCATCTTTTGATATTTGAAGCCACATCTAAGCCATATGCTGGAACATTTGTTTTTCAGGGTATAGTAAGAAGATCTGAACTACCTGGTATGAATAACAGCTTGTTTAAAGTGGCGAGATGTTGATATGCGGGAATAAACCACCTGAGACCCATTAAAGAAAAAGACAAACTCAAAAATCCCACAAGGCCAAAGAGTTCAGCCAAATCGGCATATGAAGCCAGCTGGAGCAATTGCATGAGTAGCTAAAACTAGTACCTTATCAGATCAAGTTAGCAGGACACATTTTGTGGGTGGTATCCTAGGGAGTGTGCTGCTTTATTTTTCCTGGTTTGACTCCTAATCCAGCCATACCTGTAACAAATGTCTTTCTATTTAATTTCCAATAGGTAGCAGCGGTTCACACAAAGGTGGATTTTTCTTGATTGTTTTTTTGCTGAATGTACATGTAAATCAAAGAGGACCTTAAATTGTCTCTTTTCCCTCAGAAAGTTCAGTATAACTCAAACTCACGCAATACACGCTGATTTCATCACCATAGCTAATTTGTGAGGAGTTTTGTTGAAGGGTTGAATTTATCTTGAGACTGAGCCAATTGAAAATACTCAATCACAACACCAGGGAGTAAAAGGAAAATAAGAGAAAAGAAGGGCTTTTCTTGGTTAATTTTTGTAGATTAAAGTTGTGTTAAATCTGTTAGTTCAAAGACTGTTATAAAGTGCACTTTTCTCAGTAGCTTGCACTCAAAAGTTATTTTAGGAGCTAGAAGCATCAATGACTGGAAATGCCCCCACAGACCACATTGAGGCTGTTGAACCAAACTCTTCACAGTCTCGAAGTTTGGTGCACACTGTGGATCTGTCAGAGTGAGAGTTTTGGGCTACTGAACTGGAGTGGGTGTGTGGTCATGCATGTGCCAGGTACGTCCTGAGGTGATTGCTTGGACCAGGTGGTGGGACCATGGGAGTTTGTTCTGTTTGGCTTCAGCTACTAAACAATTCATTTTCAAATGTTTTTTTTGGGTAGACTGAGATGTGATTTTCGGGAAACGCTAAGGAAAATGACATTCTTACTGGAGAACAGGCAGATCCCTAGAGGGCAGGAAAAACAGGTTACGAAACAGGAACGTGAACGTTATAATTCTTATGTCATGCTATACATTTATTCCACCTAAACTTCTAATTATACTTAACACATTTTGATATAAATAATTTCTTTAATCCTGCCTTTTGTGTAGGTCATTTTATCTTCTGTAAGCCTTTCAATACACTCAGAATTAAAATCACTACTCGCTTAGGATTGTCTGGGATTCCTGCACAGCATTTTTCCTTTGTAAGATCAGCTGCGGCTCAGTTTGACGGAGGCAGCTGTATACAAACACCTCACTTTGAATAACCAGAGGCAGTTGCATAGAAGTCAGGATGTTTTCATATCAGTAGAGTAATTATGGGAATCTTTGTCTGTGTCTGCATTCTGAACGTATGCAAGATACTCAGTAGGCTGAGACAAGATGAAAACATTTGAAATAAAGGTCAATTCCTTAGCATTTTTATTTTTTTTTAATAGCTATTGTCGCAGTCCCTGTTATGTATTTATTGCACCAGTGAGTTGAAAGCTGAGATGTTGTATTCATGGCTTGGCTGCTAATGTTCTTTTTGTCTTTGGACCATACATGAGTTGTGAGGAGAAAGATAGCTTGTATGATGGAGTCCTTTACTTGGCAAGCAGTTCCACCGACATAAAGGATGACAAAATCTGATTGAGTGGAAATGACTGAGTTCTTTTTGAATCGTGCTAAATTCACAATTGATGAAGTTCAATACGGGAGTCTGACAAATGACTGAAATCTACATTTCTGCTACCTGGCCTTAAACTGTCTGAAGGCCAAAGCAAACAGCAGCTTAGTTTGCAGGATGCTCAGGACTGAGTCTGAGTTGAGATTTGCTTTGTGAAATTCTGACCTGCCTCTATGGGCCATCCTCATTCCATTTACCATGCAAATGAGTGAATTATTTGGGCTTGCTTTTTCTGCTTTTTTTTGAAAATATTGAATACATGGCTTTGTGTCTTATTGACATTAATCAAACTACATTAACATTTTAGGAAAATGTGAACTACTAATGTGACCTAGGAATTCCAAATTTAATCCATATGGAACATGGGGCCTTGAGGATTTAGAACATTGTAAGTCCTCGTCTAGTGATTTCTTTTCACATACTCATTGACCTTGTCCCAGAAGATTGCTAAATGCTCCTCTTCCATGAAAGGAAGAGTCTTTAACCACAGGCATTCACTGAGCATGTGTATTTGCATTTGCTATCAAATGGTGATTTTTACAATTTGTGTACACTGCTCTCAGAATGGAATATAAATCTCTGTTACTAGCAGAGGCAACATCCATGTATTTAAATGTCTGGAATCCTTCACAGATAAAGTTTTTATCATTATTTTGGTGAGCAGCAGCTGCCACATTCAGTGAGATGGCCCAGTGATTTGGGTAATTCAGTGCTTATTCACTAGAAGGGGAAATATAAAAGTCCTCAGCATAATGGGTAATGAATGTGTCTGACTTCAGTGACTATAAGAGGTGGATGGTGAATCATCTTCCAGTGAGACAACATAGCTCTTTTCCCCCAACACTTTTTGACATTTTTTGTGCTGAAGAATACATAAATATTTTTTTTTTTTTCATGCAGCTTGGCTTTAACAGCAGCAAGCAAGTAATGCTGAACAGATCAGTCTTAGTTCACGTCTGTTGTTAAAGAGTTTATTATTCTTTCAGATTAGGTTGAAAGCAATTAATTGTTACGATTCCACAGTTTTGCCTATATTCACTTAAGTAGTTGTTCTGCATTGTTTTAGTGAAGAGATTGATTGCAAAAGACATGGAACTATTTGGCCCTCAATATTACCTTGGAAACTATAGAGTTTATATTTATTTCAGAGTTAGGAATGGGAGCACATTAGTTTTCTCCTGCCAACTTCTGAATTCCTTCAAGGTAAACAGTAATAATTTCTTACTTCTGTCACTGACTGTGGGTTTTGCTTTCCATGTCCATAAGAGACTGGTAATGATGAATCTATCCCTCAGCAAAATATATGCTGTTCACTTACACTGTACAATTTTATATCAAAACCATAACTTTGTATTTGAGTTACGAAAAATGTCTTAAGGCGTGTCATGCAGTAAACACTATCTTGCCCCATGTTCTTGCTCTCCCCCAAACTTATCCTCTCCTTGTCTTGTGATCCCTTTTTCAATCTCTTTCTCTGTACTTGCAGCACTCTCCAATGTAGTTCACAGTGGTATATGGCTGTGATTGACTCTGCTGTTGGGCAACACCACTGCCAGATTGGACACCATGCTGCTTGGCTCTGGACATGACGGCAATGTGGACTGTGTCACACATTGAGTGCCAGCATTTATAAAGCATTTTCTTGTATAATAATGGAAACAGTGTAATTGTTTTAGTCTATTACAGTCTGGACTATTTGGTCCAGACAGGTGCATAATTGGTGTTATTCCTTATTAATTTTATTTATCCAGAATAGTCTTTCTAGTCTAAGGAATCATAGCTCCTGATGAGGTCCCACAGGACAGCATTGGGTTTTAAACATAAAGGAAAGGAAGTCTTGCTTTTCCCTCCCACAGCACTCCTGTCTTGCAGTGACAAACACTGTCAACCTGCCAAAAATAAAGATAGGTATTATATCTGTGCATCTGCTTCTCTCGATTATCTCAAAAGACATGTCAGTCTCAAGCTTCTGAGCTGGAATGTGACCTGCTGATAAGCTGATGTGGAAGTCATCTGAGTTTTAGGATGAGAACAGATACTGTCTTGATGTGTTATCTCAGTAAAGGACTGGGGCAGGAACTCATTGGAGCCATCCATATTGCAGGACCTGATCGGATGCTAGCCTCTTGTGCTGGTTTTGACTGGGACAGGGTTAATTTTCTTCACAGTATCTGGTATGGGGCCGTGTTTTGGATTTGTGCTGGAAACAGTGTTGATAATGTGGGCATGTTTTAGTTACGGATGAGCAGTGGCTTACACAGAGTCAAGGCCTTTTCTGCTTCTCACTCCACCCCACCAGCCAGTAGGCTGGGGGTGCACAAGACACTGGGAGGGGACACAGCGAGGACAGCTGACCCCAACTGACCAAAGGGATATTCCACATCGTATAACACCGTACTCAGCATATAAAGCTGGGGGAAGAAGAAGGAGAGGCGAGAAGTTTGAAGTGATGGTGTTTGTCTTCCCGAGGAGGCATTACAGATGATGGAGCCCTGCTCTCCTGGAGATGGCTGAACACCTGCCTGCCCATGGGAAGCAGTGAATGAACTCCTTGGTTTGCTTTGCTTGTGTGCATGGCTTTTGGTTTACCTATTAAATTGTCTTCATCTCCTCCTACAAATTTTCTCATTTTTACTCTTGTAATTATCTCCCCCATCCCACTGGGGACAGAGGGGAGTGAATGAGTGGCTGCTTGGGGCTTAATTGCTGGCTGGGGTTAAACCACATCTTTACTACCAACATCTTTTGAAGAGGGTCCCCACGGGAAGCCAGACTAGTAACCACAATCCCACCAATATGGCTACATATCGTTCTGCTTTATTGTGTTACGCAGTTTGCTTATATACTCAGCTGTTCACATATACGTGCAGCTCTTTCATTGGTTAGTGGTTACACGCACTCTACATTAATTGGTTATATGTAATTTGAGTAAGTTCATTGGTTATTCAAAGACACTTGTTCTAAGCTCAGTGGTTATATGTATTCAGTAGCGTGTTTCCGAGCACACCTCTCTTGTGGTTAGTACACCCTGCTCATGTTCCACTTTTTCACTGCTAGACTTCCTTCTTCCAGGTGACTTCAAGAACACTCAGACTCCTGCCAACTGAGATCTAGTCAGGGCTTAAACCAGGGTTGTCCAATCATTGTCTTCAAAGACCACCACGTGTCCTTGATCAATAAGAAATTCCTCTACAATCTTTACTACCAACTTAGATCCTTTCAATGCTAGTCCTAGATGCAGCTTAGAAGTGAGAGACCACTTGACTTTGAAAGTTGTCCTGGAAGACACGACTCTCACCAAAATGCCGCCTAATAACGCTGATTTGGGACTTTAAAAAGAGGGCTGTCAATTTAGTGAGAAATTGCTTATAGACAGAGATTTTTTTCTAAAGGAAATTGATATTTATTGATCATTCCTTTTACAGGAGGAAAAAGGCTTTGCGTAGAGACATGGGACCAGGTAAAGTAGCTGTGTTCCTCTGTGAAATATAATCTGGCTTTGTCTTTCTTCTTCTTTACATAAAACCAGTTTTTCTCCATGTAGTTTCATTTTCAGGGTTAGGGCTTAACAGGAATTTGTGGCTGAGATTTACTCTGCTTTCCATTTCCACTTTAGAAATAAATTGTTATTTTCATTATGTAATAAACTGATCAATTAATGAGCTCTTTATCAGTAACTAAAAATATAAATTAAGACCTTATAGGACTTACTAAAGGACATTAAAATACCTGATTTGAAGGATAGATTATTTTCTTTATTATCAAAATTTCAAAACCCAGTTTGATATGTGATGGTAGATCTGAGTGTCTACAGAATGATAAAAATTTGTTTATACCAGTGTTTGTTTTTTTTTTCCTTTAACTAAGGGAAAACTTAATATAACAAAGGGTAATGTAAATTAACATCAGTCCTGAATGTAAATGTCAGGATTTTGTTCATTTGGGATTGTGGCAAATAGGAACAAAGTATGCAATGTTTGCTTTCGGACCTCCTTCACTTGAAGGAGCCTGCATTCAGAGTGATACGTGAACAAAAGCTTCTCAAAGCTTCTTACAACCAAGTGTGTATTCTAACACCTTGAAAGAAATGGAATTTTAGATCCAGAATGCTGCAGGTATATCGAGACTTGATCTTGCATTAGGAAGATCTCGTCTGATGACCTTCTAGCCATTTCAAAGTGCTAGCTGTGATTGTGCGAGGCAGCAATGTGTTGTAGTGGTACTGAGTCAGCTACACTCTGGGAAGATTACAGACCTTTTATCACCGACAGAAAAGTTAATCTAGCGGTGCTCAAGGCCATAGGAGTCTTGCTTTTGTCTTGTCACCTTAGATCTGTGAAAGACCCATCTGATGCTTAGTTCTTGGCAACACATCCATCCATTTTAGCTACCCACTTGAAAACGTAGACCAAAGCATTCCTTGTATTAACATTAGCTGTGATGAGGTCATTGGACGTGTTACTGGTGGTTGCATAATTTTTGCATAATCTATTCTGCCAATTTATATTATAACCAAATGATTGATTTGAGGGGGGCTGGAATTTAGAGAGGGATGCTTTTCTTTCCTTGGTCCTCCTTCTGATACCCAGGACATGATTGGTTTCTTTCTGATTCTTTCTTGGCACCCACACTTAGGTTATTCCTCTTCCCTTCATGTTGATACATGCTTTTTGTTTCTTCTTGACCTTCAGGAAAACTCTACTAAGATAATTGAGCTCAAGGCAAACCGAGTGTGAGGATGTGTCCTGAATGAGCCGGGGGTGCTAGCCAAGGGAGGAGGAAGAGTGGAGGGGGAAAGGAGCCTACCAGAAAAAATCAGTGTATTTCTTAATTTTCCTTTGACGAATTGTTTTTAAAATTGTCCAGAAGAAGACCAAATACTTTGGACAGGGAGCACTACTCTATTAAATTCCTTCTTCTGGAATTTCTCTTGAGTGACCTCCATGGGCTGTTGTGTTTTTGCAACCTTTTCTCTTTGAAATCTTAAAGTTAATTAATTTCTTTACATAACGAACATGATGAATTCATATTATATTATTATTTTTAGCTACAGTTGATCATATAGCCAGACCTGCCTGCAGCAAAATAACATTAGTACTGGCAGAAAGCAGATAGTTAAGCAGATTGTCTATAAATATCTACATTTGTTGCTTGAAAGCTATCAATTATTTGTGTTCCTAAATTCAACTGTTACACTGAATATTTGCCTTGCAAACTTAGAAAGAGCAGCCAATCTAAGCAAGCCATTTGCTTTTCAGTATTAATTTCACTTCTTGTGCCAGGCTCTGTAAATGTTTCCTCATGTATCATTGTCACAGTGCCATGGATTTGAAATGTCAAATCATGCAGTGTTGAGTGTCGTACGAATGCGATTAGCAGCAGGGAGGGACAAAAAATACCATGCAGAGAACAAACACTTGATTCAGGAGCTTCCTTACCTGGTATTGCGGATCTACGGACAGTTATCTAAGGGTTGTTTGGCTGTATAGAAGTTACATCCTTGGAGTATTTTAGCCCTCCCTTGAGGAACCTTTTTCCTTTACTAAAAACAAATGGTTTGTGCATTTCAGCTGCAGTATTTCTTTCTTTCCCTAGGCTCTTGCATCCAAAGTGAACACGCCAGAAAGGGCAGATAAATGCCATTCTTTTTAGTAGTTATTTTACAATTATTGTTAGTTCACAAGCCTTTTATGAAAAATTATAGTGCTAAAGCAAAGTAAGAGACAAACGTTTAGATGACTATGTATTGCAAGTAGGAGATGAGGGCTCTGTTTTGCTCTCCTGCCCCTCATTTACCATCATATTTCTACCACACTAGCACAGCAACTAAAGATTAAAAAGGGATTAACCTTTCTGGTTATCCACAATTTCTCATAGTATTTGTAGACATAATATAATTTATCACTGAGTTATTATTTTCCTAGTGAAGTAATACTGCTACAGAGGTTAGAGAAGTTAGGACTATGTAATAACCTATTTATAATAATAAGCTAAAGGCAATTACATTATTATCCTCAAGAGGCTTCGCAGAAGGTCGTCCATGTTATGTTGTGTTTTGTCATTCAGACCGTGTATTTCTACCCAAAGCAACAGATTCTGTGCTGCCTGTCCCTGGAGCCAAGCGATGCCAACTTGCCTTCACCATCCCTGACCCCTTTGCGTGCCTCTTCCTGCTCCACCAGTGGATTTAGCGAGGAGATACAGAACTATTTATGTCAGCAGCTCCTCTTATGGTTTGAACATTTCAGACTGGTGGATAAGTCAAGGGCTAATGTCCAAATTTCATGTCCTTAGGCTTGATTCATTTGCTCATGCATGAGCATCTAGTGCCGTCTGAGCTATCTGAGAGGATCTCTCCAGCAGCCTCCAGAGGGAATGGGTCTCACAGAGGTCTTGTGAAATACATACCAGCTCTGCAGGGATTTGTCAGATACTCTAGTGTGTCTCAAGTGGCACTAAGATATTTAAATATGCATCACCACAGCATGCCCTAAATAATCAGTTTGCAAATCGGAAATACATCTACTTTCTGAATATCCAGTTCTATAGGAAAGCGATGAAGAGGCTGTGATGTTCCCAATGAAAAAGCAATTGCCCCTCAGGATGTCTAAATGCCACATGCCATTGCTCGGGTCCAGCAAACAAACACACGGAAAATATTTGGCATATCAGCCAACTGCTTTTGTAGGAGCAGGAATGAGCTGGGACTGGAATCTCCATTGTTGTGGTGCTTCTATAACCTAAGCAGACCCATAAGCCCCTCCAGGGCACGGATCATCTTGATATAATATTAAAATTAACTATAATGTAATAATTTAAGGTAAGACGAACTGGTGCCTGAAAATGCCTGGTTTAATTCTCTCTACAGGTAACTTAAATGACTTGCTTAAACTATACATGTCACGTAAGGATCGCTCAAATCAGTAAAAATTAATTCCTACTTTCAAAGAAAAAATGGCTGTTTTGAGTCAGAGCCTTGACCCTGGCAGAAATATCAGAACCCAAAATATGCACAGAAGATAAAATGTCTGTATATTTTTGATACATACTTCATACATAAATCTTATCTTTTGCTAAAATTTACTGTTTCTTGAATCACCACTGTTAGTGTTTCTTCCCCATTTCTGGACATTAATTGTGACAACTCTTATACAATACTGTAGTTCATATTCAGATAATTCCTAGTACCTTTCCAATAGCCTGAAGCCCACTGTCTGAGCTTTCCAAATAGCACAAAACACTGTATTTCATGATTTAAACATGTGGCAGATCTGTTTTCTATAGTCATGTGAAATTTAGTGCCTCCAACGCAGAGGACATCTGTGGGCTACTGTACACAATTCAGAACAAATCCTAATGTGTCGTGGTTCCTATTTTTGATACCTTCACTGACTCCTAGTGTTTCATCTTGTGAGTAAATAATATATTTTCTGTAAAATTGTCTATTTGAAGCTATATGATTGTTGTAAATTGTATCTAGTTCCCTGGGTGTCCTTGAGAATTTCTAGAAGTACATTACTGCGTTACCCACATTTGAAATACATGGATATAGCTATACTAAACATACTTAACAGCACATATATCTTGGTTTCATATATGTTTGCCTGTTAAAAAAAGTTATTGAGTATTTCTTGCTCTTGCTCTTTATTATTTCTCTTGATTCCAGTGTGATTAGTCTCTCTGTGTTAAAAACCATGAATGAAACTGGAAGTTGTGAAAATAGCTTTGATTTCGTGAAATGTGAAAAAATAAACAACGCATATGTGTTCTCCTTCTGTATTTCATTTATAATTGCATTATGGTCATGTTTGGGTTGTTTTTTTTTTAATTTGCCCGTAACCAGGAGATACTGATGAGAAATAAGCAAGAGAAATCTGCGATATCATTGAATCTCTTGAGCTGAGACTGTAAGAACAAGTCCAAATGGCAAGAGTCCAAATAATGCTTCATCTGTTCTTAAAAACCTCTGAATGCAAGGGATTTCTTAACTTCCCCAGCTGCTTCAGGACTTAACTCTCCTTATAAACAGACTGATTTTTCCTACACCTTGCATAAATCTTTTTTTTTACCAGTGTTGCCAGTTTCTTGTATACAGATGGTACACAGAAAACAATTAATCACTGCCATGTTTATGACAATATTTCATGTCCTCTCATTATGCTTCTTCTCTGTTTGAAACTAAGCCAGTCCCATCGCTCTATACTCACTTCTCATATAGTATGTTTATCAGCCTTGTTGATTTCTGCTCAATTTAATTTCCTAAATTGGCATCTCTATATCTGATGAACTGCACCCACACCCATACATCCCAGATTTGCATTTGCTTTTTTGCATCGGCATTGCCTCCTGTGCAGTTTATAGCTTCCCAGGCCTCTTCTGCATGTTTTGTTTGGCTTTATTTTTACCAGTTGGTGGTGATGGTGGTGGATGTGAGGTACCTCTGGTCTTTCATCGAGAACAGGACCTGGCTGTGTGAGCAGAGCACATCAGACAGCTCTGCCTTCAGGCAGACCCTGCCACCTTCTTGAACACCAATAGTGCAGTTCTCCCTAGGACAATGAGACAGTACCTTGGCCAGGGCTCATGACTGTTCAGCTCAGCTGAGACTCCTTACTACTTGAAGCTTAACTTCCAGTAGTTAACAATAGTTAGCTGAGAGGAGCAGTGCTATGGAGAATCTGTGCAGGTAAGAAGGAAACTGTTGCTGGTTTTATCCAGTATTTCCTCAGAAGACAACAGTTTTACCCTGTATGTCACATGAAATCCCTTGGGGTTGCTTTCTGCAGCATTCATTTTTCCCCTTGACATTTACAAAGCCTCAATCAGGAAAAAAGCCTCACACAGTTCCTACATCCAGACTGGAGATATAACAGGATAGTCTCATGGATCAGTGCAAGCTTTGCCTTGGTCATCAATAGGGCCAGGATTCCATATGGTATATAAGGTACATTTTTGTGGGCACTGATTCTCAGTACCCCTGTCTTAAGCAAGCACTGAAAAAGTGATATGAAGTTGGTTAGCAGAGTTAGTTAAGTCATTCTGAGAAATTAGACTTTTTGAAAGCCAACTAATGCAGTATTTCCTTTAAACCCCATATTTTCTGTATCCATCTGTAATACAAATATCTCATCTTTCTTTCTCCCCTTTCACAGTGATTAAATGAAATGGTTTCTAATATGGTTTATTTAGTTAGTTTTGCCCAGAACTTGGCAGCTACAGTAATGTCACAGACAGGGAAGTTGTATTGACCATGAATATAGGCCCTGCGTCTCTCTTTAGGCTGGGAGGTGACAGTGCTGCCTCTTCTCAGCGGTATATATACACCTTTATGGTCATAGAAACTTATGTGCACTTAGCTTTTTTGATTTTAACCAATTTGTGAAAACAAATGGTTGTTAAAAGCTGCAAGGAGAGCAGCATTTTGAGCCTTTTATTTTAGAAGGAGCAGCACCATTTGGCCATTGCTGGCTGTCCTGAAGGTGGCAATGCACACCAAGGAGACGGCTTGGCAGACGGGCGAGAAGGGAGTACCAAGTTAAAATTAGCTTGCTTCAGAAATGTGTATCAAACTGCCGCCTTCTGCTTCTGATTGATACGCCTGGCTGCTTTTGCTAGCACCAAGAATAAATCTGAATCCTCGTGGAAACAAGTGCTGGATTGTTGGAACTGCTGTGTGTTTGCAGTTCCCTCTCCGAGCTCGATCAGGAGCGGGTGTTTATGATGCTATTCCCTCCGTTTTTCCATTTGTCACCTTTTCTCTCTTTGTGCTACATACAGAAATCATTGATATAAAGGGAAGGCTGTAAAATACCTGCAAGCCCATTTATAGATTCTGTTTCTGTAGGTGCACCAGAGGGTTTCTTTCCTTGTGGTCTCCTTCCAGCTGGTTCTGGTGGGCACTTTGCTGCCAAATCATTCCAACTGTTCCACTACAAACTCAAGCATCGACCGCATTTTTCAGTCTTGTTACCACAGTACTTCAGATTCAGATGCTACCTTCACCACTGCCTTGGGGCTTATACTTATGCTGCTTATACATTTTATGCAGCAAAGCACTTTCTTTGTAAAATATGAGTATATTCAGCTTTAAACACTCACTGTCAATTTTTTTCTCACAGAAAATATTTTTTTTTTTTACTAATTGAGCTACTTTCACAGCTAATAGTGACATTTACAAAAGAGATGCTAGGGAAGCTGTAGCGTACCACTCAGAGAAATCTAGCAATCTTGATCATAGAATTCATTACTTTGCATGCAATTTTATTCTGTTCATGTTTGATTTTATTAGAAATATTTCCAGTGAAGCAGGTTGCAGTATGTGAAATGCTTGATCTTTAAGCCTTCTTCAGTGCTTAAGGAAATACAGAAAACCCTTGACATTTTTTAGCCTGTATTGTTTTCTGCTCTTTTTGTCTGTGGATCTTAGTAAGGCAAGAGACATTGGTGAGTATGCTCAGTGGTGGTGGACATGCACAGCTCTTGCAGTGCAAAGTCTGTAAAATGATGCCTTGTGCAGTACCGTTTTGTGTACACACATGAAAAGGCTACATATGCAAAGTTATTCTTTCCAAAGAGAAACAAATAAGGCAGGTTTGCTACTATAAATGCTGTAATTTGCGTATCTGGGTGAAAAGCTATGAGAGTGACTTAAATTTTACAAATGAAAGTAGAAGCTTCAAATGTTTTCTGATGTCATTGGCAACATTTCTGATTTATTGATTTTTATTTCCCTCCAAATGTACATACCTCCATTATTCCCATTATTACTTTTAAAGCATCTAAACCAGGCTGCAATGTAAACTGTAGTAAGTTGT
Organism: Baryphthengus martii; assembly: GCA_013396935.1. Classification (NCBI taxonomy): domain Eukaryota; kingdom Metazoa; phylum Chordata; class Aves; order Coraciiformes; family Momotidae; genus Baryphthengus; species Baryphthengus martii. The sequence goes on along the minus strand of VWZK01006483.1, from coordinate 52,455 downwards.
TTTAAACCAAGTTTTACATGGTATTATACTTAGGATGGTGAACTCCAGAATTTGAGGCAACCTTCAAAGTACGTGGATTTTGTATTGCTTTATGTCTTTCTTTGTACAAAACCTTTTTTGTTGACTTTTACTTTTGTAAAGTGTCACATATTTTAGCCACTGTCAACTTTCCTTGCCACATTTGGATCTGATTTGTGCTTTTTTTCAAGATCGTATGACGTGGCTAATGAATTGACTAAACTGTGTCTGTCTCCTTTTCATGTTTGTTTTTCGAGTAGTGGAAAGAAGTTCAAATTAATAATCAGTAATCTATAAACAAATTAACTAAATTACACTTCATCATGCAGTGTATTTTTATCACCCATATCAAAATGTACTTATGATGTCCTTCTCAGACATGGATTCTTCTGCTCTCTTATCATAATTTATTAGTCTGACAGATATGATGAACATTCACGGCAGTGTTGAGGGAGGACGCTCAGCAACGTTCACTCGATTTCAGATCGGTGATTTTACAAGTTCCACCTGAGAACTGTGGTTTTGGTGATTTATTATTTTATAGCGCTGATTCAGTGACCCATTTCTACTGTTGTGATCCATCCAGGATTCCCAGGCATTGTGGGCCACGCTCTCTTGCAGTTTTACCATTGGAAAAAAAAGGAGTGTAAAGATGATCAACTCAGTTCAACCCTGAGTTTCATGGGTCTTTGCCCTGGGGCAAGGCATTGAGCGAGGAGGGTACTGCGTTGCGAGGAGCTGACTATTTCTCATCCTTGCGAGGCACCCAAGCATCCAATAATGATGTGCAAAGGCAGAAAAGAGTTGGGAAACGCAAGAGATCCCTTTGATTCAGTGCTCTGGCCAAAGCCAGAAATAATATAATGTGTCACCAGACTGAGGGTATCTAGCTGTACTGGTAATCTTGGAAATGGTGGTGATGCAAACCAGACTGCACTTGTCTGGTGGCATCCGTTAGAGCGCAGTAACCCGAAATAACCGTTTTGGCATCCTTTTTTTCCCATTCGTTTTCCATTCAGTTATATTATTATTGTTATGATTATTACTGCTATATATTATTAATATTCATTTGATTATGATGATGCCAGGTTTCCTTTGAACTTTTTATCTACTACTCTGACTCTCCCCTTGCTGAATTAAGGTATATTTGGAACTCTTCTAATGGGCTATTTCTACCATCTGCTCTCTGCAGCAATTATTCAAATTATTTGCAACCCTCTGTGCCAGCAGGGGTGAACCTAGCACAGTCCTTTAAAGCTACAGATTTCCTGACTGTCATATTTTTCCCCTGGAACGTGCCGCAACTGGTATAGATCTGTAATTCTCTGGGTTCGGGTGGAAGTGGGTTGTGCTTACCTTTCCAAGGATTTCAGTGTCTGACTCTAAGGAAACTATTATCTTCTAGTTTTTACAGGACAAATCAAGAGAAAGCTTTGACTTTTTTTTTTTTTTTTCTGTCCCTGTTTGCTGGTTTTGAAGGTTCTCCTTCCTTTACAATCTCAATTGTAGCCTGTGCTACAATCCTCCTAATCCTGAATCACATGCCTGTACTTGCTATTCTTCCTGTCATTCAGAACCCAGGTCCCTCTCTGTTTTGCAATGATTAAGGTACTGCAGTAGTCTGTCCTATGTTTGTCCTGCCCCTTGTGACATTTACCTGCTATAATAAGAGGAATGAATTTCCTACTTCGTGTCCCGTGTCACTTCTTCCTAGAAAATCAGGGTTGTTTTTGAAGTGCAAACCCAAACTGAAGGTATCAGTGGATCTACATAAACACTTCATAGCCTTAAGTTTTGAGAGGAATTAACATGAAGGCAGGAAAAGTAATGTGCATGTTACTGTGAAAAAAAAGAACCTTAAACTGCATTAGAAAGTGTCAGAATATTCTAAAGGGATAACTAGACACCCTCTGTACTAATGGGCATATACAGCTGAAAGTTATAGGCAGTTCTGGTCCATTTGTGGCCTCCCCAGTTAAGGAGGTTTTCAGTAGTATCAAAGTAACTCCACAGCCAGCAGAAATGTTTTTAGCTTTCAGCAAGTATTTATTCATTTTGTAGACCCACATACTTTAACTATACCATGAGAGGAGTGTGCGGCCTCCACCCCACCCCCTGTTTTCAAAGCTGTGTAGGAACCACTGACCATGCTTGTGTTAAGGGCAGCAGTTTCTCCTGGAATTTGAGACTGATAATCTCTTGGCTTGTACACTAAAATAATACAATCTAATACAATTTCCAGGCTCCACAGATGGAGATGATGATGAAAGATTTTAAAACATATGTCTCTACATTTTTATTTAGAAATATAAGTAGATTTTTGAGAATTTTCAAATAAATTACTCATTGCTATAGTTATAGAAATATCAAGTACAGTAAAGGAAAGATCTTTAATGTGGTACTTTCCTGAGTACCACAGGTTATTTCTAGGAAATCTGTTGTTCTGCAGCTATTAATAGGTTCCACCCGTACTGTCTCTCATCCTCATCCAGCTGCTTTTTCTCCAAAGGTTGCTGTTGGAGTTTTCACAAAGCTGCCAACATCCTTTCTGCTTTCCTCTATGCTGTGGACTATGAGAGAGACTGTGGGTCACTATCTTTGCTCTTCTTTGTCTTAAGGCTATTATTTTTTATAATATTCTTTTATTATTAGGAACCTAGCTTTGTGTTAAAGAGTTTTGACCTCTTTGTATATTGTGCAATGCTACACATACACGTATAAAACATCTGTCGTTACTGCCAGGAGTGCACAGGTGATACCACTGCTGCTTTGTTAGTCATTCCAACTGAAGGTAGGTTTTATGAAACTCACTGGGCTAATAACCTCCTGTTCTGCACATTACCTCACTTCTGAGGAACTCAACTGCTTTTTTTGACATTTGGACTTCTGTAGAGTTAAAATTTGTTTAGGCATCATCATCAGAGAGTTACAAGACCAAGAAAGGTGGAGACTGGCATCATACGAAGGTGTTAATCTCCAGAACGGGAAGCCAGGCTGAAGCTATGTGGAAGTAACGAGAGCCCTTGCCTTTTAGTACAAGGTTAGCATTAGCAAAAGTACTTGAAGTGCTGGGGTCTGAACCCCAAGCCCTGAAGTGAACTTGACACCTGGATGAATTTCACAACCAGGTAAAAGGGGCTAAGGCTGCCCAGGTGCCTCCTGTTGGAATCAAGGNGCTGATGGCTGCCTCCTTTTTGTTGGGCCATGTAGTTAGCAAAACAGTAATACATGGATAAGTTCAGAAAGCTGGTAATTCACTTTTGTGTGGTGCTATCTTCTGAGATACTGGTTGCAAATGTCCTTCTTCTGGGAAGACTGCCTGATAAATAGCAAAGGAGTATGAGCTCTGACTCCATCTTCAATCAATAGTCTGCCTAGAGGCTGAGGCTGTGATCATGGAGTCTAGTGCTGAAAGAAATAAACATTCAAACCAAAAAAACCTACAAGACAGAGATGAAGCTAAAGCTCAGCACAACTGGGACAACTTCTATGGCTTATATAAATTTTTAGGTTAGGTGATCTACTGGTATATTTTACGAATCTCTAAATAAAATGTGTCCCTAAAGAAGTTAATTGCTGCGTGGGATTGTCTGTATTGATATAATAAAGTGAACATGTTTCCACCTAGCAATATTGTTAATGTACGCTGTCTTTAGAGCCTCTACCAAAACTTTTCAAACAAGATCACTGCCCATGAAAGTTTTCCTTGGTAGAACACTAAACTCATCATATGTGAATGCAGACTTTGGTTCAGTTTCAACTAGAGCTGGGTAGCAAACAACTTTCTTGTGGCTCAAAATTTTCTATCTCACATGCTAATGAATCAGACTTTTCGNAAACAACTTTCTTGTGGCTCAAAATTTTCTGAGTTTATCTTATAATATTTTCTATCTCACATGCTAGTGAATCAGACTTTTCAAAGTGGTTCAGTGGAAATAAAAACTAAATACTGCAGTTTATTAGATGACTGTTGATCAGGAGAGTTATGTGAGAGTCCAAAGATTAAATTTCCATCATGATTTGAGAAAGTACCAAACTCTGGGCTTCAGGCAGCCCAAATGAGTGTTTGGTTATTTGTGGCTCAGATGTCCTTTCTCTCCTCGTTTCTTACTTTTAGCAGAAATTTAGTACTGAAGCAGAGAAATGTCCTTATTTTTTTTCTGCAGCTTCTGTATCCTCACAGAAATCTTTACTTTGATGAAACAACAAAAATACATCTCTACCTTTTTTCTCATGGTGTACATTTACAGTGCATTTTTTTCCTTTTTCATTTGTCTCGTCTTTTGCACCTCCTCTCTTGTACTTCCCGTGTTTCTTCTTTCATGATCTGAAAATACTGCTGAATAATGATGAGCCAATAGTTAGCCCAATCCCAGATGGTCTTTTGTTCAGGTAATTACTCGGAACGGCAGCAGCATTTAAGTGCCCTGACTTCCCTGACTGAGATTGACTGATGGAAAGATTAGGCAAGGCAGACATTTATAGCCGACCTGGTAAGAAGAAAGGGAAAATGCAGTCTCATTAATTTTTTTTCCTTTCTCCCTCTCTGCACTGTATCAAGGATTCATCTTGAATGTTATCCAAAGTTATGCATTTAGGTCAGAGCCAAGCTCATTTGGTTGGAGCAGAGGCAAGCATCCCTCCAGCCACTCCTGAATGGTGCTGGTGCCATGCTGGTGTCGCTCCTGCAGCTGGTATCACACCCTGCAGGAGGAATTACTTCTCAAAGAGGAAATTCTACCAAGTTTCTCAGAAAAAATAGTGCAATTTTCCTTACAATGAAGCCGGTGATTTATATATATACCTGCTTTATTTGCCTTGGTTTCTCACTTACTAAAGACATTTGCCAGTATATAGCAGATGACAAAACCCATTTAAAATAAATGAAATTGGCTTTAAAACTTTTATCCTCATCTTATCAGTATGGCCACAGCAGATTCTCAGTAAGTGATAGTAACATTTTGCAAAACAAACAACATAACCTCACAACATAACCTCATTTCTATATGGAAACAAATAAACTCGTTGTAATTCCTGCTGAAATATATTTAATGATTCACATTAAAATGTTACTGGCCTATCTCTAAGAGACATATTCATGTGAAAATACATAAAACCATAGCCATAATCAAGAAAAAAATTCCCAGGGCTCACCAATGAGTCAGAGTAGATGTATTTACAATATCGCAAGCACTGTTTTTTGAAAAGAAAATCTTGTTAATGAAGCACTGAACAACAGAGAAACAATGTTATGTGTTGGCCTCTTTTAAAAAAGATTAGAATCTATAAAATGACTGGAATCTTTACATAGTCTGGAATGGCTACTATTAGAGTATTAAACGTAGATGTAAATCTAATGTGAATTGCAATATCACAGTCTTTTCTGGATGCTAATGAGTATTACGGCTGTACGGCTCCAGGATCAAACACAGCATAGATGTCTATCCCTGGTGTAGACTAGAAGCAGAGCTTTCCTCCCTGGGGCTCACCCTAGAGAATTTATTCTTGGGAGATGGAGCCAAAGCTTCCCCCTCTTATTGCCTTTGGACCTTATGTATCTGAGCAAGAGAGTGAAGGAGAATGGTGCTTAGAGGTGGCTGCTTTCTCTCATGACTTCCCCAAGGACCTCGGGGTGAGCAGCCTGCAAAATTCACCATTGTTCACAATTCACAGTGTGGGAGTTGCCAGTTGTGCCCTTTCTAGTATGGGTGTTCAATGGCTAGAAAAAAGCATTTGTGGTGTTAGTCCTGAGACATTTTGGTCAAGAAGTCACAGACAGAAAAAATTGCAATGTATTTTCAATACAAAGCTTTTGATGTCTAACCATATTGTATGGGGTTAATCATTACACTCTGCCATAAATAAGTCCTCATATTTAAAAAACTGAAGCATTATAATTTAATCTCTGATCCTCAGATTACTAGTATCTGTGAAGCGTATTCCCTTTAAATTAGTGAAATATCTGGCAATGACCTTGATGCACAAACAAACTGGCAGATAATCAGAATTAAATGTTCAAGAGATGGAAAGATAAAGAACACAGAAGACATAAGAGTTCTAAGATTTATGTACTCAGATGATTCCATTTATCTGTTTCAACAGTTACCCAACATGATTTATAATTTCTATCAAAAATATCAAAAACACTGTCTGGACTGTATCTAAGCAAGTGAACATCTCTAAACCTTTGATTTATGTCAAAGAAAAATGGTACATGTTTACCCACTCCACCTTTTAGTCTTTGCTCAAAACACAGTTTTAGCTACAGGGAGGAAATCAACCTTTTCAGAATCCTTAATTACCCATAGAACAAAATGCCTCTTTCTCTTGAAAAAATGTTTCAGTTAGTGAGTTGAATAATCCCTTTGCTCTTCACTCTTTAACTATGTCAAAAAAAAAATATACAATACTAATCTTAATTTCCTTCTATACCTTTGTGCTCTAAGCCCTATGCAAAGCACATCCATCTCTTTCCGAAGAGGAATTCCCAGTAAGACTTTTATTCAAGGCAAAGGTGAGGTGAAAAGCATCTCTGCTGAGGTTTGTATCTGTGAAACATATCCAAAATCACACTTACAAAATCAGTTCACTATGAACCCATTGTCTAACTATGTTGCACTTTGATAATATGTATTAAGATAAAAATAGATTATTTTTCACTGGGTATACTTTGAAAGTATTTTCACCAGATATTCTTTAGAAAGAAAAGAGCAAATTCCAAGGGCTAATCCAACATCTCTGTTTATTAGAATATTACCTTACTCTATGAGCAATCCTTGAGTAGGGCTAAATATGAAGTGTCTTTGCTCCCAAAGAATGACAAAGTTAATGTGCAAGAATGAATGATAGGAATTTTTTGAGGTTTGGTCCAAGATATTAATTATCTAATAGAAGTTCCAGTTGTCTGAGTTTGTGAAGGTTTCCCAGTCTCTGCTTTGCCAGCTGAATGTTGTGGATCTCTTCATAATAATTCCCACTCCTTCTTTAAACTAGTGCTTTTTCCTTAATCTAAATAAAGTGTTAAGGGCTACATGGAATGGCTGAGTTTGAAAGAAAAGTTGAAAGAAATTTGGGTGAAAAAATATTGATTATTTTCAATAAGGAAGGGTCAGAAGGATCCCTGGTTTATGACCATGTTTTCTGTCGGTCCTGTGTGCATGTAGAGGTCTGGAGAGAAATGTGCAGGTAGTCCCGTGTCTGCTGGAATGTTGTTAAATCGATTCTGTGGTGAATCTACCCTGGTCTTGGAAAAGGAAAATATCTACCAGGCTCAAATGACTAATGGAATAAATAAAGTGGAGATGGGGGAGTAGGTAGGATTTTTCACTCACAAGATACACCCTTTGCAGGAATGAAGCAGGATTCATATTCTTATAGTGCTATTTAAAGCTTAAAACCTGTTTTTCCAGCTAGATGTGGGTATTTGCATTTGCAGTGTGCCACTGGCAAGGTAAATGGGATCAGCAGTAAGCATTACTGAAAGCTGCAGCTGGCTGACAGTTGCAATTTTATAAAACTCCCTATTTTCCCGCCTCAGAGTCTATGTGGATTTCTATGCAGTTTCAGCAATACTTGCCTCCAGCCTCTTTCAACTTCGTTTTTAATTAAAAAGCTTAATTGGGAGTAATAAAAATTCCAATTAAGCTTTTTAAATAAAACCCAAAAAGCTCAAAGTGGCTGCAGTTGCAGATAACTGCTACTACAACCCATGACTAGTAATTCTATTTGAACGAGTCTTTTGTTTCACTATAATAAATTTTGTGGTTTACGATTGTACCTCCACATCTTTCAAAAGTACTGTACCTTTAAGTTTCACAGAATTATCATTTGCATGTGAAATCTGAGCATCCTTTTGAATTGTGCTAAGTGCAGCACAGAGACTGAAGGCTCTGTAGGTTGTTCTGCATATATGCCCCTCGGCATCGTGCCATGTGTTATATCTGTAAGCAGAAATAACAGCAGTAACAAGTGCTGATCAACAAATTTCCCTGTGAATTAATGTGATTTTATAGGTAAAGACTCGAAAGCATTTTTCCAGGCCGACACCTTTACTTAATCCATTGTGTGGAATTATTTAGGCCAGCTTGGTGTTTAGTTTTATGCAACAATTTATGCTCTTTATATGTGTGGCTTTTCTTCCTATAAAAAGCCCGATGAGAAAAGGCATGAATTAGATCTTGTACACTGTGGTATCTGACTTCAGGGGTCATCCATAGATGTAAACACGGGTAAGTGTAAAAGGCATGAAAGTATTTGAAACTATTAGTGTTCTTTAGAGGAATCACTGAAACTTAACTGTTTCGGTGCAGAAAGTAGCTCTTTCCAATGGTATGTCAGCTGCATGAATGGGCCATGACCATGGTTAAAGCAGAATAATTTTAAAATTTACTGCATTATTAATGTATTTCTTTTGCCCTGTTCAACCTAGTATGCCCCTCTGCATGGCAGGTGGTAACTATAGATCTAGAGAAGTCATTAAATCACAATAGATCAGATAAAGAAGCAGCTGGTGAGGTTGAAGTTGTTAAAAAGGGAGAAACTTCATGAAGTGCTAACTGGTACTTAGTGGTACAGCTCAGCTGCTCTGACAGAAATAAAGCTTGGATCACCACTGAACGGTGCTGCCGGCCCAGCTATGCTTCATTCTCAGCTCCCAGGGGCTTGTGCAGGGAAATGGCTGATAGGACCTCAAGCAGGAAGAAAAGAAGTCTTGACCTTGATCATTGCTAATTCTAGGTTATTCAGTGTCTTCCAGGGTAGCCTACAATCAGAGCCCTGGTCTGGTAGAAGTGGTGGTGCTCAGTTCAGGAGCTTGAAGTAGCAAAAAGAAGAGGAAATGTGGCTTTATGTGGCTGTTTCCAGGGAATGGGCTGTGATGGTTTGTAAAATACTTCAAGGATCTCTGGAGTGGAGAGATCATCCTGTGTTGTTGGGGGAGGTAGGCCAAGAAGTTTAACAGGAGTTTTCATTTCTGATTAACTGTATTCTGTGAAAATACCAGACAGAGTTGATCTTACTCAGAAATGTGGTCCCAGACAAAACCCATGGCTTAGTGCTTGACTGTCCTTTTTTTCCACCTTTAAATTCCATTCAAAGCTGGGGTGCTTCATGATGCTGGTTATGTCTGGAATTCCCAGGACTACTTCCCCTATACCTTCATAGGGGTTTTCTTCCTATTTTTTTTCGCCATTTATTATTGATTGATTCCTAGCTCTTCTTTCGAAAGCCTACTTGTGTTGGCTCCAGATACCACTGGCTTCACAGGCTTTTCTCATCAGCTTGATGAACCCAGGTGGCCTTGCCTTTCACTGCCATTGTTGCTTTCATTTTCTCAGCCATCTGTTTCTGACAAGAATGAATTACAGCCCTGGTTTCCAAGAAGTACATTGATAGTTGTAGCTCAAATGATTGCAGCAAAAATGGCTTGAAAAGCAAAATATTCATACAGAAAATATAAATGCACGTAAACACTCATAGGACTTTCAAGAAAATAAAAATGCCAATCTTTACTCGGCTAGTATTTATTAACAATGTTGAAATTAGTTAAATGATGGATGGAGTTGGTTAGAGAATGGTTATATTACAATGCAAAATGTATTTTTCCCAACGAATTAAACCGAGTTTTTTTTCTATGTCTTGCCCTTAAATTTTCAAAAACAAGAAATATTTTGTCCAAAAACTCAAAACCCCTTGGCTGAATCACTCTTCTACCCTAGCATGTTTCATTGGAAAATTTTCCATCAAGCCAAGGGTCTAGTAGAGTAATAATGTGGTAAACTGAAGAATGTGCTTCTGACAGATAGAAAGCCCGGTGTCGCCAAGTTGTATTTCTGTCCAGCAAACATGCATTTGCCAAAGGTCATGGGAATCAAGAGAGACCTATTATAGGTTGGGCTTGCTTATCTAGTCCTCACTACCTCTCAGGCCTGGTTTTATCTGCTGGATCTGGGCTCTGACTAACAGCTGTGTTTGAGGAGAATTGGCAGCTTGAATTACAGGAAGGTAGGAATGATTATGTTTCAAATACAGAGCTTTCTTGGTCTTTTTTTTTTCTTTCCCTGAGCTTTCTTTGAAAGTACTTTCTGGAATAAATCACAATATCTAATATCACAGTGCAGCTTTTTAAACAGAGTTTTAAAAGTATACCGAGGTCTTATTGAATCACATTATCTACCGTTTCAAATCCTCTTGAGGTTAGTTACAAAGAATAATAGCTGTATGTTCAGGCTGAAGAGGCTGAAGATTTTACTGACTTTGGATTAACAGAAAGATTTCCTACTATCATTGTTTAAGCTTCACCTCTCTGTCAGTCATTCCTGACAAGGTCAGAATAAGGTACTAATGGCAGTGACTTTAGAGAGAGTGTTTTTTCATTAGTTTAAGCAGAATGTCAATTAAAAAGGACTTGAGATAAAGAACCAGCAACTAAATTAAGTTTACACTTCTTCACGGATGATAAGAAAAATCCATTTACAGGTTCTATTTCAGATTGAATATACTTCCTAAGGTAAAGGCCTCTTACATTATAGCTTTAAAAGTCCATTGGCACTTTCTGAAAAGATTTAATAACAATTGTGGGATAATTTTTTCACCACTGGAAATAATTATTTCTTACCTAAAATGAATATGCTAAAATTAATTTAAATTTTATTTCACACATTTTCTTACAGAATGTTATATACCATCGTTTCTTCTCCTCTTGTCTGACTATTATTTGCAGGCTCTAAGAACTGACAAAGTGTATTGAAAATAGGAAGCGAAATCTGTCTTTCTGTGATCTCTGGATGAGGGAGGACAGCCTAGGATTGATTTACAGCTAGAGGAGTGTGGGATACTCTGGAAGACTATGTGTACTATTTTTTTACTATTTCTGTGGTTCATTTACAAGACTTTGAGCAACTTAGTAGAAGTTATGAACTCAGAGTTTAGCAGACTGCACAGGAGTGGGGCAGCATTGAGCTTTGATCAGGCTTAAGGCAAAAGGGCCTCTTACAGGGGCTCTCCCTTTATATACTTGTTACTTCATTGGAATATGGTGGTCTTCAGTGTTCAGATGAAAAATATCGTTTCAGGAAGATTCACATAGGTATTTATTTACCCTGAACACACATATTCCTTTTAATTTTGTTTTTATATTTTTTATTCTCTTTTCTGCGAGGAGGTTTTCTCTTATGGAAACCAAGATGTTGATTAAATATTACTGTGTTAAGAGCTGGGCAACTCAGGGATTCTACTTTGCCCAGAAGAACAGACTAATCCAGAAGAGACAAGTATTTTGAGGGATGCTTCCTATCAAGAAGTAAAATATGGACCAGAGCATATGATAAAGGGTAGGAAGGGAAACTTGGACAGGTTGGAATTGTTGAGCATGACATGCAGATCTTGTAAACACCACTGGCATATCTATAGTGCTTCTGCCTTAATCCACTTCTGCCCATTTTAAAAGGCAGGTTTTCTTTTCTGTCATTTAATTTTGATCTGAATAGAGTGCAGTTTCAGAGCAGACAGTATGTAAAAACTTGCACTTTCATTCAGTCTGAGTATTATCTGAGGGATTTTGTGCTCTTTACTGTTCCTGTGACTAAATCCTGAGCAGATTAATCAGGTGTGGGGGTTTTTGTTGTTTGTTTTTTTTCAGCACTGAATCAGCTTTCAAGTTTGGTCCCTCTGCTGTGAAATAGTAAAATGCGAACTGAAAGAACCAAGACCTTTCTATCACTAACAAAATAACAGGTAATTTCTCTTACAGGTAACTAAGTTTTCTCTTATGACTATCTAAGGAAGAGGCAGCAGGACACCCACCCAACCTGGAGGATAAGTGCCCTTCAGAGACATACAAAACCAGGAGAGCTGCTGACAAACTCCAATTCTCCTAAGCTATTTATACTGGCTGACAGAATGACTCACATTATGCTACTTTTTAATAGCTTTCTCACCTTCCTGGAATGAATTACTTGCTTGCAGAGCAGTGATGGTAAACCAGGATTCGTAGCTATCATTATTAGCTTTGCAACATCCTTAACATCAGAGCAGCTATTTGTATTCAGTGCCCATGAATCAGCTGTAATATATTGTGATAAATGATCTGTCCAGAGGGACATCAGCATTGCATCTGAAGAATAGCCCAGACTAATCCAGATGCGAAATCTGCTTTGATGCAGTCTGTGAAGTTAGGTCTTTTTATATCTCTGTGAATCAGTGAGGTGGACATTATCGGTTGATTCCTCCTGATAAAAAAATTACTGAGCAGTTTTTTCAGAAGTACTTAAATGCCTTGAGATTTATGATTTAAAGCTGATGTTTTTCAACATCAGTGTGTGACCTCACTCTATTAACTACATATACAGCATTACATTAAAACTTCACATGAAGCAAAATGAACATGTTTGGCCATAATGAAGGGTATTTTTTGAACACTGTGTTCTAAGATCTCTCTGCAGTTTTGAAGGTTTCAGCTGAATCAGTTTTCTGTCACCAGCTTGTGCAATAGATTCTGCTTCCGTTACAAATAGGTGTCATTAAAAAATCATGGGAAGATGTGAGGGCTTATGCCATCACCAGGTTGCCATTGTTTCAGGCAACACTCTGAAACAATTGCAGGTTACTGAAGATAACCCCAGAAGGGGCTCTAGGAGATCATCTATATCATCTGAATTCTCAGGCTAGATTAATGCTGTCTGAGTTATGAGAAATGTTTATTTCACCTTCTCTTGCAAAGTTCCCACAGCAGCAGGGAAAGATATGGATTAACACCTTTCACCTACCAGTGAAAGCCAGAAGTGGTAAAGGCCAGAAATCCTGGCCTTGTCTGCCACACAACAGATGTCTTTAGCTTTTCACTGCTGCTGGATGAACCTTCAAATTTATATAGAAGGGAGCCAAATATAAGGTGCATAAGAAGTCCTTACGTTTCATTTACTAAAATTTCTGCTTTGCAGTGGCAGACTAGTTGTGTTTCACTAGCACCAAGATCTAGGAGTGCTCTAAAAACCTCATATGGCAACATAAAGTGAATGAGATTAACATCCCTGCAGGGAACAGGAAATGTTCTGCTGGTACCTAGTTCAGTAGCTAAAGTGTACTTGTTCAAAGTTCTGGAAAAAAAAAGGCACATTCTTAAAAGTTTTTATCACTTATTTGGATCAGAGAATAAAGCCATTACTTAAGGGCTTTATTTTTATTTTCTCTATAAACCTGTGTGTTGTTATTTCTAAAAGAAAACACTAAAAGAAACAGCTAGTTTGACCTAAACTAAGCAGAGAAAGTTTCTATGTAGGTTTTCTCTTCTTTATATGTATTTCCTTCAGGAGCGTGAAATCAGCATCGCTCACGCTCACAAACTGGGACCAAACCCCCCCAAATATCTGAGCAACTGGGACTGACAACTCTTAAATAGCTGTGGAACACACTATTTGTACCGGTGGGAATGAGAAAGGCAATAGTGGATATTTGTCGTCCACTGTTGGAAACTTTTCTCAGTCAGTATGGGAATGCACTTGCATACCCTCTAGAACTTAGATGTGTCGCAAACCACTAGCACACATAAATTAAAGAGATTCTTCATATTCATAGGCTTCCTGTGCGATGTTAGATTGTTTAGCTTTCATGGTTTATTTTGTTACTTTAAGTGGTGCTATTAATCATACTTTCTCATTTTCTTTCACTGCTAGGATTTGACAAGGATTTTCTTTCACCTTGAAAAATTGCATATTCTGAGGAGCTTCTTCTTAATGCTCTTGTACACTTAGCACATTCTGCTAAGTGAAGGCAGCTTGTTTTCAGCACCACACTTCTTTCTGAAAGATGGTTTCTAAAACATAGGCTTGATCTCTCTCTCGGTAGTGAAGGATCATAAACAAATATATCTTTCAAATTATTTTTCTACTGGAAGTCTTTATGATTTCATCAAAAAGGAAAACTGAACTAACTCAATAAGCAGTGGACCATAAGGCCTGATATGTTGTTAATTTTTATTGCTAAAATTTTTTTTACTACTCTGGTTCAAAATGCTTTTCATATTATATTATACTGATTTTTATGATTGCAATATTTTTCGTTGAAATGCTTTGGCTGTAGCCAGCAAGCAGGGGAGTATAGACACATCTCTGTCCAAAAGAACAAAAAAGAGACCAGACATGTTACAAAAGTACCTGCAAGTTGTTATCCAGGGTTAATGGAGAACCTGGCTGACTGCTTCAGGAACCTGATCTAGAAAGGCCTTGGAAGAAGAGCATTAAATGCCCAATGAAGAAGGAAGCAAGAGATATGAAAGTAGGATGAAGAGTTGTTTGGGGTAGGTGCTCAGGAGCCAGCTAAGCAAATATATGAGGATAACTTCTTAAGCCAGTAATAGACAGCCTTGCCAGATAGGATGTGTTACTTGACCTGTTGGTCACCAGTGCCAGTGAGTTAATTGGTGACATCAAGACTGGAGGCAGCCTGGGCTGCAGTGATCTTGCACTAGTGGAATTCATGGTACTGAGGGATATGGATCAGATGAGGAGTAAAGTCACAACCCTGAATCTTAGGAAAGGAAACTTCTAGCTCTTGAAGGAGTTAGTCAATAGGACCCCCTGGAAAATCACCCTCAGAGAGAAGGGAGCAGAACAGAGCTGGCAGATCTTCAAGGACATTTTCCATCAAGTGCAAGAACTCTCAATCTCCAAGTGTAAGAAATCAGGCAAGGAAAGCGAGAGACCAGCACAGCGGACTTGAGACCTGCTGGTCAAACTAAAGGGCAAGAAGGAAATGCACAGGCAGTGGAAGCAGGCACAGGTATCCTGAGAAGAGCACAGGCACACTGCCCAGCTCTGTAGGAATGGGGTTAGGAAGGCCAAGGCATATCTGGAGCTGAACTTGGCAAGGGATGCAGAGGATAATAAGAAGGGCTTCTACAGGTATGTCAGACAGAAAAAGAAGCTCAAAGAAAATGTACCCTTGATGAACATACCTGTCAAATTGCTAACAACAGAGGAGGAGAAGACTGAGGTACTCAACATTTTTGCCTCAGTCTCCACTGGCAACCTCTCTTCCCACAGCTTTTCTGGCCAGCAGGTCAAGGGACCTTCAGAATGAGCTGTTCCATCACCTTTCCAGGGATGGAGGTGAGACTGACTGGCCTGCAATTTCCACAGTCTTTCTTTTTGCCCTTTTTGAAGACTGGAGTGACATTGACTTCCCGTAAGTCTTCAGGCACCTCTCTTGTTCTCCATGATCTTTCAAAGATCATGAGTCCTCAGCACAGGAAAGACATGGATCTGTTGGAGCGGGTCCACAGGAGTGCCACAGAAATGATCACAGGGCTGGAGCATCTCCTGTGAAGAAAGCCTGAGATAGTTAGAGTGTTTGGCCTGGAGAAGTAAAGGCTCCAGGGAGATCTTTTTGCAGCCTTTCAATACCTAAATGATCTCATAAGAAAGATGGGGACAGAACTTTTACTTTACAATGAGTAAAGGTTCTAAACTAAAAGAGGATAGATTTAAACTAGATATAAGGACAAAATTGTTTACACTGAGGGTTCTGAAACGTTGGAACAAGATGCCCAGAGAGGTGGTAGGAACCCCATCGGTGGAAACATTCAAGGTCAGGTTGGATGGGGCTCTCAGCAACCGAATCCAGTTGTAGATGTCCCTGCGCATTGCCGGAGGGGTTGGACTAGATGACTTTTAAAAGTCCCTTCCAACCTAAACTATTCCATGATTCTATGATAACAGCAAACTGAGAGGCTATCTGGGCCTTAGAGATTAGAGATCTTTAGGCATAAATTCTCATTAGATTGCAGAGGTGTCTTCACTGGTTCAAGTCATATGGATAATTTCTTTGTGCTTGTTCAGGTGCTTCTGCAGTGTGTTTAATAGCACATTATTAGTGCTACGTTTGTTTTCCCTCCTAGCCTTGTGTGTGTTGATTACTGAGCAGAATGAAACCCAGTCTTGACTAGTATCTGCTATGATCCATCTGACCAATATAAAATCCTGTTTAAAGGTTATCAAGGTACTCATTCTTCAGACTCAATTCACAATGTGGTTTGTTAAATAGCTCTGAATACAAAAACACAATCTGCTCCAGCAGATTGGGTTTTTGGTCCTCCAAGTCCATTATTCTACTTCCAGCAGTCGCTTTGTCTAATGCTTCAGCAGAAGGGACAGGACAGACATAACATAGCTTGCCAACAGTATGAAGGTTTCCATAATGGCAAAATTCCATTTTCAGTCCTGTGTCATTAGCTCTTGACCATTACCCACATTTGTCCCGTCAAAAATACATTAATTTTTTTTTCCTGAAAATGATCACTTCCTTTTGAAGTCTACTATGAGACCCTTTATTCCCTACAGAAACAAATTTTACAGCCTATCAGTAAACTGCCTGGAGAAATGACCTCTTTTCCTTCAGAATTACCTGCTACAGTATTCTGCTGCTTGTGTTAACTTCAAATACACATTAACCACAGATATTCTGGAAATCTAATCCTCCTTTGAAGATACTGATATAAATTAGAGATCATTCAGTTTGTCCCTAAAGTTAGCTCAGACTGATTTATTTCCTTGTACTGGTCTGTGATATGGTCCCTGATTTGTAAACTTTGTTGTAAATCAGATAATATTCTGCAATGAAATGGGTTTATGAATTAAAGAAGAGGTGTATCTATACTACATTTGCTTGTGACTGTGGAAGATGATTTTTGAACCTACTCATCCAGGTAGCCAACATTACAATTTTTAGGAAATGCAGTCCATAAACTTCCTACCAGCCCACCACCAGCGATTTGTCCAAACCGGGATAAATAGGGATTTAGTGTCTAAGCGCTACACCAGTCATTGTAGTCTCAGAGCTAGACCTTCAAAAGTCTTGGTCAGTCATTACCTAATGAGAGCACCGTTCCCCAGCACCCTGCTGAGAATTGCATGTTAGGTGCAATGGTGGCTTTGTACTGGGACTCACTAACTATGCATTTGCTTTCCTGTCTTGTTGGTGTGACCTGACAAGCTGACAGTTTGCAGTGTGGCTTTTAAGCCTAAAGGAGGAGGAAACAGTGCTTCTTCCCCCACCCCAGAGCCTAACACTTTGAGAAACTGCACGCGATGCTGGTCTGTGAAGACTTGGAACTTCCCACAGCTGGAGTCCTTTGATGTGGTCTGATCTGTCACATCTCTAGATGAACATATTCATAAGTTGTTAGGCATCAGCCTTATTTTCCTCTCTCACAGGCTTCTGTGATGAACAGGCTGCTTAAGTGTCCTGCATGGGACTGTGTGTGCCGGGGCATTTTAGCTGTGACTGTTACAAAGCTGGGACTGTGGCACTCAGCTCCCTGTGCGTGTCCTATCTTAGGAAGGCAACATTCAGTGTGGTCATAGGAATTCACACTGAGTGGCTCTCCTTTGGCTTTTAAAAAGATTACTTAGGTCATAAACCAACACTCGAGTGGTATTGGGTCTCAAGACAGCATTCACCTTCACTTAGTTTTAAACCTGAGACTAGAAGGCAATTCAATTTAAGCTCATTTTTCTTTTTGATTCAGATTTCCATTTGTTCCCTGCTTCACTGAAAGCAGCAAATGCCTGATCACTAACAGAATGGACATAGCATCTTTGTTTCAAGATACTGGTAGAGAAATAGCAGTCCTGTTATTCACTGAATCTCAACATACCATTTTGGCAAATTTCTAATGGAAAGTTTCCAAGGCTGAGTTGATTTTTCTCAGAGCAAACACTGGGATTGTGATGTTGCTCTAGTATGTTCCTCACTGCACAGATTCACAAACATCAGTATAAATTGATACAAACAGCAGTTAGGTTCAAAAATTATTAAAGCTTCCTGGTTCAAATAAGAAAATGGCAAAGATGTTTTTACAGTGTTTATAGTTTCAATTTTATTTGGTGTAAAGATGCAGTGAAATTTACTGTCTGTCCATCGAATTCTTTAATATATTGCTTAAAGTTTAAGATGTGTTTCTTATTTATGACACTTTACTGAACTTGTGTCATCTTAGGAATCCTTCTTCAAAAAATATTTGAAATTGTGTTTAACCAGTTCAATAGATACTTAATAGATACTTGTTTGCTACTAAAATAGTTGTCTTTCAAAGACATACATGTGCTGGTTGCTTTTCCAGTCAGCTTATCATAGAATGATTCTATGATAGGATTATCATTAGGAGTGTGCAAAAAACAAGCATTAGTGTCAGTTTAAATGTTCTTGGCAGTGAGACTCTAGATATTTTTATTCTATTATAATAATGAAATTGTGAAAATATAAAAAAATTGTACTGAGCTATCAAATCCAGAACTGCTAAAATAATACCAGCAAAGATGGAATTCAGGTGAGACAGAGTTCATACTTACCAGATGTTTCTGTTCACTATGGATGCTTGTAGAAAGGGGTATAATTAATTTGTATAGCTGAGAGGAATAAAGACTAACCTGTGCCAATTGTTTTCTAGAGACCTTAAAAAGAGATAGCTCAGTGTTCCATTATCACTTCCCTGAACCACCTAAATGCGCTTAAATTTTTTCTAGTATAATTTTAAATGATAAATATGAATGGAGTCAATGCAATAACAAAGATAAATATATTCAAGACCTATTCTGCATCAGACAGGTGAACTGAGTAACTCCATGTCTTCAGGAGCTAACTAACTAGGGCTACTGTTTGGTTTTCTGTGCACCAGAAGACAGTATGTAATTCAAAAGCTTTACTTTCAATATTTACTGAAATTCAATTTCACAAGTAGTGAAAGCATCATAAAACCACCTCACTAAATCTACACATACATGCTAAACTCAGCCATCTGTCAATTTACATGGAATTCGGCCTTTCTTCTCTCTCACAAAGGGATAAATCTGTGTAATAAATGTTATCTATGTCTAAAGACAAAGAAACAGAATAATTATTTATCAAGGGATAACTCTCATCGTAAAATACTCGATTTCAGTATTTTAAAGTTCTCCTTAAGACTGAATCAATTTTTCTCCTGATCCTTTCACAGTTTTGCTTTTTCTTCCCATGTTTCTTTGCTGCCTGCGTGTCTTGAAGGACACGGAGGCTGCCAATGTGATCCCTACTCTCTACCGTTCTCTACATCAGAAGAGTTGTACTTCTGTGATACCCTTGGAAGACATTCAGCCATTGAGGTAGCTGCTTAGGATGTGATGAAATAGCTTTTGAGCAGCTGAGACTTTGAAACAGTAGCTTAAGTTCAGATATTCCTATCTATGTACCTTACCATCGAAAAAGGTAAGAGCACACCTCCTCAGAGGAGGAGGCTGGATTTCTTTTCCGTCAATGTGTGCTCTTCAACTAACAAGCAAAGCACTATTTTTTCAAATCCTCAAAGTTCAGACTCACAAGATGCATTTGCCCTTGAACATAAAGCTACTTAATAATTTCAAGGTACTGGCAACACTCAGGTGAAGGAGTATTTTGAGCACATGCAAACAAAACAAGCGTGGTAATGATAGCTGGTGTAAAATGAGTTGTTTATAAATCTAGAGATACAAAATATTAACGTCTTAATATATATACATTCTATCTCCAGCCAGTTAAATTAATCCTCTCAGCAGAAGCAATATAAATTTAGACTATATTTTCCCAATGATTTTGCTTACTTCTGATCCTCTTTAGTACGTAATGTGCTGTAGCTCTAAGAAAATTAATGCTTACAAGTGTAGATGTTTATGAGTCAGCAAAGCTGACATAAAGTTGATGACACCTTGTATGCCCAAAGGAGCTGACATTCACTGCTTAATGAAAAAAAATAATCTGATCCTCAGGCCGATTATAGTGCTATAGATTAATGTGCCAATAAGTCTAGTTGAAAACATTATCTTGTGCTTGCATAGCAATTTATGCAACTCAGATTGCAAGAAAGAACAAATGTGAACATTACCCGTTAGAGGCAGAAGTCAAGAATAACCCAACTCAATTCAAAATACTGCAGTTTCAGCGAGTGTTAGCTGATCTACTTTAATCTTCACTAGCTCTCTTAGGCAGCACTTTCCTCAGGCTGAACTTGGTCTTCATTTGAATAAGATACCGGTTGCAATTTCCTCAATGCATCTGTAAGGGATGCTCGTATTGTCCCCATCTTTCTACTACTTCATCTTGAAAAATTCCTGTTATACAGCAAGTGCAGCCTGTGATTTCACACCATGCCTGTGCATTGCACCTCTCTGCTTTATTTTGCTTTTCTTGAACCCGAGAAGGAACAAATCCCAAAGTAGAAATTAAGGAATAGTAACGAACAAAGGAAAAAAAATCTCCTCAGTGCAGAGAATATTGTTAAGATGTGTTTATTCCATAATTGTCAGTAGAAAATTCAGCATTTTACCCTTGGTGCTGATATTGAGACACAAAGATTTCAAATTAAAGGTATTTATCACATTTAGCCATTATTTTTGCAATGAGTGTAATTAAGGAATAGCTTTAATTAAGGAATACTCAGAACTGCTGTGTTCCGAGTAACTAGTTCAGCTTTGTGAATAAAAAGGATGAATTTTCTGAATGTTTCTAAGGCAGCAATAATCAGCAACTATCATGAGAGGAATGAGAAACTAACCATAGACTTCGGGCTAGGGAAACAGATGATAACACAGGCTGATGCATATTGGGGTGCTCAATTTTTCCTACAATGTAAACAACAAAGAGTTTGTTGGTTTTTTTTATTCAGTAGAATTTTTCAGGGTAGAAATCATGCTCAGTAATGTCATGTTTAGTTAAACAAGCAAAGAAATCCATTCAAGTTATAAAAAGCATGTGTGACTTGCTTTTAGCAGAAGATGTATTGAATCTAGAAAAATCTAGATTAAAAAGTGTTTTGCTATATCAAGAAAGCATTTTTTTTATTATTTCCTAGTAGATTATTTCCTTTTGACTTGTCTCAGAATTCAAACAATCCTCTAATGGCTTACAAAAACTCTCCCTGAGACTCTTAGTCACTTCTTGGGGAGAGACTAACTTAGACTTCATATTGGATGAGATGCTGTGGGAAGACAGTGAAGATCAGTGCTGTGCTCCTTCATGGAAGATGCTGTCTTGCCAGACAGCTTAGATGATAGAGAATTCGGGAGATTTTAAATTCCCTTGAGACATCATAAAAGAAACGGTGGAACCATAAACTGTCTCATAACTAAAAGTTTACAATTGGCCAAATGATATAAGGAAGCTCGGTCTGGCTTGACTGAAAACTACTGTACTCAACTTTCCAAGTCAAAAAGATAGCCTGTGGACAAAAGCTGGATACAGAACGTAGACAGAGGTAATTTAGTTTATTCCTAGTTTGTATAACTGGTTAAAAAGCTTTAGGCAGGTGAACTCTTCAGCAGATCTTAAAAGAAAAGCAGAGAGTGAAGTTCGTGGCATAAAAGATGCTGGTGATAATGAAGCTGGTGATGGAGTATTGTAAAAGACAAGCAGTTAAACCTTGTCAGGGTGCTGATAGAAGGCTGGATGCCTCCCCTGTGGCTGCTGTGCATGGGCAGCAGGAGAAGGCTTCTGTGATCACTTTTTCTGGAAGGCCAGTGAGCTTTTGAATGCTCAGCCTCTTTCTGTGCTGCTAAATAAGAGAGATGGGCAATTATTTTGAACACTGGCCTACTGACCGTCCAGGATGTCTAACAGGACACATGCTACATGCACCTCAATATTCTGTGCTGGCTTGCGCTGTCTGAGACTTTTTTCGATACAGCTGAAAGGACAGGAGACACCATGCACAAAATCAGTATTAGGTTTGGTTCCCACCATGTACACCTCCGGCACTCTTTTGCAGACTTTGCCTTCCCAAACCACTCAAATATCTTCATGACACACTGCCAGTCATGCCACATGGCTTCATGCTGCAAAGCACCTCTTTGATGGGCTGTAGCACAGGCCTTATTTCAGACACTTTTGGAATGAGAAAGCTCCACTTTACCCGTATTAGATGCTTCTTAGAGCCATAAGGGTATGAAATTGGGCTGTGGCCCTCTTTCATTTAGTAGTACTCCATGTGGCTTTAATGTCAACTCAGATGTGTCCACAGAAAAGTGGCAGGAGTAACCAGCATGCTGTAGGTTCAAACTCTTTGTGCTGCACGATGGCTTCTCTATGTAGAAAAAACTTTTATATAGCCACATTTAAAGTAGTGTCTACAAATGACTCCTAAATTTTCTCAACATACTTGTCTTTGGAAACAAACACACTTGCTTGAGTGAATAATTTTTAGTCTGTGAGCTGTTTAGGAATTGTTTGCTTAACTATTCTTCCTCAGTATTTTGTAGTCACCTTGTAGTTGCCCTTTCCTTTCTTGAACAACAGGAATATCTGAAATATTTACTTCTACAATCAAGTTATGAAAAATAATCTTCTAGGAAATAATGAATGCACTTCCCCCATTATTGTCTGCAAATATGACTACAGAATTTATGGGTAACCTTATCTTGCAGATTTCAACTGGGAAAATGTTTAGAAGTCAGACATTTACCGTTTAATGAACTTTAATAAGAGTGCCATTTAGGTCAGGGAGCCTTGACATCACACATCAGATACTCAATGAAATGCAGGCTTGTAAGTCTGAAAGATCACAAGAAGCATCTTGCTCTCATCAACAAAAATCAATTTACTTAGCTTTAGTTTAAACCTGGTCTGAAATACAAACAATATTTATCTCATTCAAGGGCTAGAGAAACTAGCTTTTCTAGGCAGATGCACAGCTTTGAAATACATAAAATAC
Organism: Baryphthengus martii; assembly: GCA_013396935.1. NCBI lineage: Eukaryota > Metazoa > Chordata > Aves > Coraciiformes > Momotidae > Baryphthengus > Baryphthengus martii. The sequence goes on along the minus strand of VWZK01006483.1, from coordinate 29,729 downwards.
ATGGCTAGTCTGTCAAAGGTATAGAGAATTTAAAGCAGTTTGGCATTATCATAACTGTATTAAGCTATGTTTGGTTTTATCACGCTGTGTTCTTTGACATTCTGCTTGGTGTGTGTGTTCTGCCTGCCAATCAGAGAGTCAGCATGTCATGAGGGAACTTCACTGAAGAAATGGTGCTACTCAGAGAATTCAGTTGAGCTTAAGGAAAAGAAGCAAGGAATGCTTGACAGTTGTGAGGAGAATTTATGAGGTGAATCTCAGTCTCATTAAGTGTGTGGTTAAAATCATGAATAGAGATGAGATGGCAGAGTTAAGGCTCTGACTTATTTCCAAGACTCCTTGTAGTGGAAATGCTTTTAAAAAAAATTCTCTGCAGTTTTTCACCAGTGAGAAGCTTAGTGAAATGAGTAAAGAGAAAAGCAAACTGATTTATTTTTAAAGTGAAAAAGGTAGTTCCTGAATTATTTTAAGGATATGTGTGCATATATATGTAACTTACACTGAATGTGGGGAAAAACTAAACAGGATGAATTCAACTAAACTTCCTTTAGTGGATGACTTGCAACAATTTTGTCCCATGTTGTGACTTGGCTGTGGATCTGCAACAGCCTAATGGTTCTGGAGCTTGCTTGCTGTTGCATTTTGCTTAACTTTTTGTCAGAACAGGTATCTGACTCTGTCTTTGCAAGGAGGTACTGTATCTACATAAGTAAGTCAGATGGTGGCAGGAAATGTTCCTGGGGCCTGGCACCTGATCAGCTACAGTGCTAACTTGTCATAGTGGTCCCTGGGGTGGTTTTACTCTCACCAGCCATATCTCAGCCCATGCTGCTGTTAGCAAAAGGGAAGGACCAGTCCTAATAGGCAATCTGAGTAAGGCCATCCTGTCTGGGAGGAGAAATGAATTTAATATTATGGACATGAGCTGGTTCACAACATTTGATTTCAGTGTTACAGAATGATACTTCCATGTTTAATTTACCTTTCTGGAGATATCAAGTTTTTCTACACCTACTGTTAAGCTGTTGCTCTGACTCCTTCAGTTTCTCCTCCACAGCTTTGGAAATCAAAGCGTGACTCTCACATTCAGAGGAATGGAGGAGCCATGCCAGTAATCGCCCCCCTTACTACCAAAACCCCACCAGTCACAAGCCTAACACACATTTACGATTCACTATTTTTTTAATTAACTTTTTTTAGATTAGATAGAAAAAAGTATCTTTTCCAATTAACCTTTACCTCATAAAAATTTCGTTGTAAGCAGTTCTTTAGAGTACCTGGTGTTAAGCACTACCTGGCCATTTTATTGCTGTTATACTTGCCATGTATCTGAGCCTAAACCAGGATATCTTCATTTCAAATTCTTACCCTGGGAACGTGTGTTCTGCTATACAGATCACTGCTGATTTATGTCATATTGTATATTTAACACCTGCAGAGCATAACCTGATTGAATGCAAGTTTTGCATGACGTAAGGCAGGATTTTTCTTTGTACATAGACAAAAGTTGCAGCAGGGATCGATATGATTCATAAAGAGCTAACATTTCAGAAAAGAAAGCATTTGAAGAACACAGCCACAAAGCTAAAACACTGGCACTGCTTTTCTTCCACCTGGGAGAAATCTCCCCCAGAACTCTGCATTCACTTCTGACTTCTCAGGTATGGTGTGTGCGGTATTTTCTTGAACATCATAGGTTATGTTATATTAAAGTTGTTAAAACTGAAGAGAGAATAGAAGTCTGTTGTAGCTTGAAACTTTTATGTTTTGTGGAGATTCTGCCAATAAGTTGTATTATTTCTTTTTAAGCTATTGGCAGAAGTAATAATGGGAAAAGCAAATGTCATTTAAATGGAATGAGAATTAGGTGTCACCAACATAATTATGAAATCTGAGTAAATGTTGTTTTCCCAACTGCAGTAAATCTGACTAGAATTGTGTACTGTGATAACAAGCAAAGAGAGAAGAACTCAGACTGAAATACTGAAAAGCTATTAACGAAGGACAGAAGCCTGTTGAATATTGAACTGGTGGTGGTGCAAAATGTGAAATACAAGATACCATTTCAGGTCAATCTCACATGATCGGTGGGACTGGTCTTTCCGAAATGATGATATATTAACTTCTAAAATAATTCTGTTAGTTCAAAGCTTGTTTTATTTCAGACCAAAATATTTTGCAGACAGATTTGGACGCTTACTACCTTCTAGTTTAGACTCAGACCTATACTGTTCTGAGTACTATACTGGAACAAGGAGTAGACATTCAGAAATATTTGACTTGGCAGAAAGATAACAGAGGAAAGGGAATGAATGAGTTTTGCAGAAAGACAAGGTAGCCATCTTCATCCTAAAACAGGTATTTTAGCAATCTTCATCCTTCATTTCCTAAAGTCATCTTCCCAGATTGAGAAGGATAAAATTAACTTTAAATTTACTCATACTGTGAGCAGGTATAACTCCTATTATTGCTGATGAGAAATGTGCTGGACTTACTGAGGATAAAGTTACTTAATTCTCCAAAGCAGCTTATATTTCTTTTTTATGGCTGTGATCATTGCCTTCCTCTACCATAATTATGTCCCATGCTGTATAGATCTCGGTGTTTTATCTTGGAATTACACTCCAGAATATTTCTTTCCAGAAGGATTTCTGTGATCATGTCAGAAAATTATCATTGATTTGGAACATGACAAAGAAAGAAAAAAAATATTTTTAATGAAAAATTTTAACAATTCTATCTTCTGTTCCCTGTTTTGTTATTAAAAATTACAATTTCACATTCATAATTGACTTCTGTTTTGCTCTCAGTTGAACATCATACATAATTTCAGCATGTTTGGATTTTTGGGCAGCATTTCTCAGACATTAACAAAATATTTTAAACAAAACAATACAGACAGTTGCAAAAGATAATCCACACATTTATGTTCACTTGAGCCAAAGGTACTTAAAGTCAACCTACTACTGAGTTTCTTGTAATGCAATAAAAATTTTAGTATTGCACATGCCTGATTTTCTTCTTACTGTTTTTATGTCTAAGACCCTTTACAATTTTAATATGTTTAAACATATCCGAAAGCCCATAACATTTCCTGATTATATGCGCCTTGTGACACGTAGGCAATCTTTAGGCAGTTTTTCTGGACCTAGGAATTTATGGAAAATAATACTGTGCATCAGCCCTTGCGAGAGACACGTAGCTCAGTTATCCGAGGGCTGGTTGTGGTCCTTGGCATCAGACGACCTCCTGGCACCAGCTTGTGCTGTGGATTGCATGGTAAGAAAAGAAAAAAACTAATGCTTGCATTCTTAATTTAGTTCTCCCTTGAGTTACGGCTTGAAGAGCAGCTTCACATTCAGGTGGAATATCTGGCCTTGAGTTTATTTTCTCGAGTAACTACACTGCAGGCTCAATGCCTGTGCATAGCTGCCTGTTCCTCTGAAACCCCTTTGGGCTTGATGTCTTTACTACATCAGTCCAAAGTATTCCAGAAACCTGGCAGCACCCATTAGCTTAAAAAGCCCTGCTTGTGAATCTTCTCTAGAACTGTAAAGAGGAAGAGAAGGCAGAACATTTTTGGCACAGGAGATTTTCACTGGAGCTGTCTGGGAGGTTCTCAGTGTTTCAGTAACAAAGTGGTGCAGTCTTGTCTAGTGCCTCAACCACTCTCTGTATAGAAAACATCACTGAAAATAGCTACTTCAGGCCAGGTGGGATGAGCGTTTAGCCAGCTTGCTTTTCTTCCTTGCTGTTCAGTCTGCAACACTGGTAACCTCCATGACTGCCACCACACTTTACACTATCTGGCATTTTGTCTGGAAATGTATCTCAGCATCTCAGGGTATCCTGTAGTATGGAAGAAATCAAGCTTCTACTAAGGAACACCAGAAAGCAGGAAAAAAAAAAGAAGAAAAAAAGACATGAAATCTTTGTATATGTTTAGACTTTTTTTAGCTAGGGAAACGTGAAAATGGCAATTCCATAGATTTAAAACCCAGTGGACAAATAAACTGAGGCTCAATATGCAATTTTAAGACTCAGTGGTTTTTAAGCCAAGCCATGAATTTTTTTTTAGAACTGACTTGTCACATCTGACAGATCACTGTTGGCAGATAGTCAAATAACAGGACCGTTTACAACAGTATGCAAAATAAGGGCTTTCTAAAGTGTGTTCTAGTCACTGAGGATATTTGCTTGATAACTCCCTCAGCCTGACCCAGCATCCTGGATGTTGCTGAAGGATCCAGCAGGACGTGAAAAGGCTACAGCCAGCCTTGTTTTCTAATAAGCTTTTGTAAAACAAAACCAGGCAAAGTCTGAGTAATGAAGTGATGACTGAAGCCCATATCTAGATTTTTTGGACTGCTCATAATGCTTTAGACATCCTGTGTAATGTGAGTCCCTACAGCAGAGCTCAGCATGTGTGGCACCAGGCTGATGGTGGCCTGCCTGCCTCAAGCATTCCAAAAGGCAGCTCACCTCTCAGAAGTGCCATGCACTGCCAACATGCAAGAGACTTCGTAGCTAGGATTGGACCCCGCTGTTTCAGAGAAGGTTGCTCCTCTGAAGATGGACTATCTGACTGGACTATCCACAAGTATTGTTGCTACTTTCACTGCCTAGTCATCAGGTTGAGATGAAAAGCTGCGTTGAGATTTCTGTGTCATAAATCCTCATTGCTTGTTTCCTTTCTACACACATCCAGCAAGGACATTTTTGGTTTTGCTTTGCTTTAAATGCTGACACATTTCAATTATATGGGGCCCAAATCCTGCCTCAAGTGACTGGAAGGTGCAATAATGTGAATGGAGGTGATTTTAGAAGTATTTCTATTCACTAGAGACTAAAACATATCTGCAAACCTGCATATTTTATTGTTTTAAATCAGAATTATGCTAGAGGGCTCCAATGTTGTCTAAAGCTTCTAGAAAGTAGAGAATTCTATATTTTCTTATATTTAGTAGTCTAGTGGGATTCCTTGAGTGTTTGAAGTTAAATGGGTCTGGGATGATTTTTTAAGTAAATACAGACTTTATTTTGGGATTGAAATTGGGTTTTTTGGAAGCTATAATATTAGGACTATGGTATTGACACTGACAATTAAGATAAGTGACATCCTTTGCACAGAAATTTAATGAACAGAATTGCTGTAATGTATTTCAAAATTACATTACAATCATTTCTTTTCATTCTTTTTAACTATTACATGGCATATTTTTCCAGAGGTGGTACCTAATTATGTTGTAATTAAATGTGATTCATCAAATAGAACTGAAGACAAAACTTGTAATCAGTGAGTCTTTCCCATTCATAGAATCTGTGAGAAAGGTGATTCTTGTAATTAGTTTACAGATGTTTACTTTAGAACAAGTAAATCAAAATTATAATATTTCTTCGCATCATCTGGTAGACTATATTAGCATATATTTTCAGTGTATAACAGTGGCTTTTATGGGTGGGACAACAGGCCAATACCAGAAATTATTAGCACAGACACAAGAATAATAATAATTTAGAGGATTAAAAAATATAGCCCCTTACTGAAGGTAATGAACAAGACCAGGTTTTAACTCCAGAGGCAATATCAGAAGCTTATTTCTCTTTTGTACATGCTAAGCATAACTGAAATATCAACTATTTATTGTTCGTGTTGATTGAGTTTACTTTCCTGTGTAAATTTGAGTAAATACTGCTGGAAAACCAAATACTGCTGTAGACAATATGTTAAAATGTACCTTCTTAGGACTATTTACAGACTTCAGTTGTCTTTCAACCAGAAAGATTTGACCATGCTTCTAATTTCTCTGGCTATAATAATTTGACTTTTCGGTAACTGAGAAAAATGGGTTTATTTGTCCTCTGAAGTGCTCAATTGCAAAAATCTGAATAGCCTTAACCTCTGTGTGCTGTATAGACCAAGCTCTAGTTTCAGTCCATTGCTCTGCTCATGCAGCGAAAAAAGAAAGAGGGGCTGTCTGTCACTGCTGTTTTGTAGATGTCCCCAGCACATGAGAGTCTTGTGCACGGACACATAGACACAAGGTTTGTGGACTATCGGTCCGCCTGCTCCTCCTATTGGGACCAGTGAAAGGCACACACTGTAATATTTTATCACATACTGTGGCTATAGCATGGAGCCTTCTGCCATGTCCTGGTGGCAGAATAACCCTGGAAGAACATTTGTGGAATTGGTTGCCATGTTTCTTTCCTCTTTATCCTGGACCAAAGACAGACTGGACATCAGAGAGCGGTAGCCGGGCCCTGGCCCTCTCCCGTCCTCATGCCTGACACCAATGGAGTGCAGCAAAGCCTTTTCAGAGGAGAGGAAAACTTAACTTAGATCTTTTTGTTTTGACTGCTGAGATTATATTTAGCCTAATAATGCTTTAAGCAGATAATGATTAGCCATCCTATTTATTTATGGAAATTGCTTTCTGCTAGAAAATAAATCTGTTTTCCTTCTGAGTGCAGACCCAAGCCCGTCCTATTTCCATCAGTCACTGTACTCCCCTATATTTATCCACCCACACAATCTATTTGAAGCTACAGTCATTTGTAGGACTTTTCTTGTCTTCCCACACTTTACAAAGACTGTCTGGAGAAACAAAACAGCTTAAGGAAGCTTTGTTTAGAGTCTCTTTTTTTTTCCTCTATTCATTTGTTTAAAGAATATTTATGCCTGAAATATAACTTTTGCTCTTTTACAGCTGTTTCTGCTCTTTCAGTAGCAACAAAGCTTTCATTTTGTAACAAGCTATTTCCAGGACAACCTATTACAATATGACAGAAAATTACAGCTTAAGAGAGGAGGAAAGAGAAGGAGCAGATGATATCTCTTAACCCCATGAACAAATCCTGTTGTCATGAAAAGTATGCCTATTAATGGCTGCAAAGATGAAGGCAAACAGGTATGATTTACTGTGTTGAAAGGATAGTTGCTAAGATGAAGATTTTCCTAAGGACTTTGAGCTGCATTTTGATAGCGATAAGCCACTCTCAGTTCTAAAAAATGCCTGTCAATAGGCACCAAAGAAAGAGATGTAGCACAGACAGACAGGGAACCCTCCTGAAGCTCAATCACATTGGAGATTAATAGATTACAACTGAATTCAGTGCACATGAAAAAAATGACGTCCCCATGTATCTTCAATTCTAATTCCACATTAATCTCTTGGTGTGAATCATTCTTAAAAAGAAGACCTCAGAATTGGGAAGACAGACCAAGGAAACCTCAGCTTGCGTGTTAGTGAAATCAATAGAACGATTTACAAAGTTGGGGCTTTTGTTACATAACACATTTTCCACTTAGAGGAAGTTAAAAAGTATTCCCAAAGATGACTTGCCCAGTAGGGTCTAGAAGAGATTACAGGATCTTTGGAGGCCATGACTGTATTAAGGAGGTACAATGTCCGGGCCGTGATGGTCTGAAACTCTGGTGCACTTGCTCTGTCTGGGAAAGAGTGGTCATACCCTTGCCAAGCACCAGATCTTTAGTGATGAGTTGCTTGTTCCTATCCAGATATCTATTTAGGGACAGAAGTCAAAGTAACATGTTAGTCTATTTGCAAGGCATCATCTTCCTTTATTTTATGATTAATATGCATGGAAGACAGCTGGCGATCGCTAGTTAAAGTACAGGCTATGGGTGTGCACAGCACCACATGAACCCTCCTTTATAATATTATTTCTACCATAGATTCACAGGAATACAGACCTAAATCCAGAAAGGACCGTGATGAAAAGAGATCTGTTGTACAATTTTGAAAAAAATCCTACCTTTCTTTGTGCGTTCCCTGCCATCTGTGGCATGAAGGTAATCAGAAGATAAATTCAACTTGATATTTTTCAATGACACATTTTTCATATCCCCAAATATGGTAAGACAGATTTATTTCATTTTTAATTGCTATACATGTTAAATAATTAGCGAGAGGTAGGTACTTATTTGTGATACTAAGAGGTTAGTTCTTGATGCCTAATCCAAGTTCATCCTACTTTGAAAATTTGAATGCAGTGACTTTGGTGAGGGCAATATTGTTATAGAGACAAGCAAACTGTGCTGATAGATTTGATTGAATACATACTTTTTGTGCAGCCTCAGCCACACTATTTAACATCCTTTCCCCCCTTCATTATTTCAATTTATTAAATGAGTGCAAATATTATTTCTTTCTTATATCAGGATGATAGCCATTTTTATGTAGTGGTAGAGCATATGGGCTAGATCCTTATCCCAGGGAAACATGGGATGTACCATTGCTGCTTTAAGCTGGCTGAACATCTGTTTTCTCAAGTAGAAAATATTTATCCATAAAACACTTTTTCCATCACCAGTAAATGTATTCAAGGATTTTTCTACTCCAATTTTGTCATCCTCTTCAACTATGCTATATACTGTAAGTCCATATTTTAGTTTTAAAAAAGAATTTTCCCCTAGTTGCAGAAATTCTGAATTTCTGAGTTCAGAAACAGATGTATTATCATAAATAATTAAAAAAAGAGATTAATTTAGACCAACTCATCATCATTCAGTGGTGAAAGGGAAGATTCTTATTTATTCAGTAGCATTTCACATGATTATAAGTACATTGGTTTTATATGACTAGAACTATGTCAGTTGTGTGATCACAAATAAAAGAATTGTAATTATTCTGTCTTTTATAAAAAATGAATGCAATAAAGAGATTATGTACATATTCTTTCATAGCAAGAATAACTAATAAATTACTGACTGCAAAAATCTGTCAGCTGGATACAGGATGCAGCATTTGTTTTTGTAAACAGTTCACTGGTATGTCAACTGCTATTCTGACGTGTAGAGAGCTGAACAGTATTTTCCTCAAAAAAACTTACTCCCTTGAATAATTCCCAGGCAAAATGTTATGTGGGAGCAGTACTAGTAGGCAAGGAAGATAAACCCCTAAAATAGATTACTTGCAGACATTATTTACAACCAGAAGCTACTCTAGGAGAAAATATCTGTTGAAAGCTCAGATGGTACTGTGATTATTACAATAGCCATTTCATTCTGTGTATAAAAAGATAGCTTAAAAGGCACCTTTTAAAATCCTCTTCCCTGACAAAGAAATGAGTGTGTAGAGTTAAACAGACCTGCATTTTCCTTCAATGTTGTAGACAGAAATGGTAAATATATGCAATTATCTTCATAGTGCAAGCACAGGTATGTGAGGAGCTAAAGAGTTGAAAAATGACATAGCACTTACATCCCTTTGGGAATGACAGGAACATTAAGGAAGAGACCGATAGGACCCCGTCCTCAGCTGATGTAACCTGACAGAGGTCCATTGAAATAAGTGGAGCTATTATGATTCATGCCAGCAGAGGAGCTGGCCAATAAGTGCATTGCTTTGGGGCTTGAGCTTTTCTAAAATTATGGTAACGGCAAGTGCTGCGAATATTTTATTTTATTCTTCAGGTCTACACACACACACACATATCTATCTATATCTATCTATATCTTCTGCAACCCACCTGACCTCATATAATATTAAAAATATAAGGAAAAAATCTTAAAGCTTTCTAATCTGTTAATCCTCCTGCCATTTTTCAGACAAAGCTCTCAGCACTCAGACTTCGGTGAGCTCTCAGCTGCATTACAAACACACCCTGCGTAAAAACAAGCCATTGGCTGTGCAGGTAAATGTGCACTGAAGCTGGTCACTCCTTCTACTGGGCTGGACTGGATCCACAATTTTGCTTTCGCCACTCAGAGGAGAAATAGTGTCCTGAAGTCTACCTAATATCCCATGGCATACTGTCCTGGTAGGTGTGCTTTTAGCTATACTGTCCATTAACAGCCTTGATTTTCCAAGAACTTGTCTAACTGTATGTAATTTTTAAGTGTTCATGTGCCTTACTTGGAAATATCTGAATTTCTTTTGATCTTGCCTCTTCACTTTTCAACAGAAAGACTGCAAAATTTGTCTGAGGCCAAAGGTTTGATAGAGAGCCTTCTCAATGACCAGTATCAATGACAGGACATAGCGGTCCTATATACCAGTATCCCAGTATACTGTCAACCATATTCCAACAAACGTTGACCAGTGTAAGGCTGTGTGGGGACAGATTTAAAATAAAAACTTTACACGTGTTCCTTACATGCTGTACATGCTTCGAAAATTCATAGGGTTATAACGAACCAAAGATGTCAAAATCCTGAGTAACTCAGGTTTTGGACACATTGTCATGGATAATGAACACTTCTGATTAGGCTTTTGTGCCTCTGGATGTCACTGTTGTTTTGCAATAATATAAACAATGTTAAATGATTCTGTGATATGACAAAGCAACAAATGAAAATTATATAATCGTCACCATCCTATGTTTGTTAAAAGGTACAAGGCTGAATATGCTGGCAATTTGAGGGATACCATTATTTCAGTATAAGGGATGAACAGCTGAATAAATAAAATAATGCTTACTTTGGTTTAATATTAGGTGAAAAGGGAAAAAACAACCAAACCACATACATTTCTTCTTAGATGAAAATCAGCCTCTCTGGTGTCCCAAAGTGCATTCCTTTGGAAAGACTTAAAACAGAAAATGAGCCTTCATCAAAGGTGATGTGGCCCTACCAGATTGTGTCAAGGATATCTGAGTCAGATGTAATGGTGAAAGGTGTGAGGAGGAGGCAGGTGAGTGTCAAGGACCGTACACTACCATTGCTGCTCATGGCCGCTCAGGAGAGGAGAGGAGCTTACTGTTCTCAAGTAAGTCTGTTAAGTATTTGTTACAAAATTGGGAGAAAAAAAGAAGGAAGGGAAAAAATCCTACCTTTCCTCTTTGACAGTTCCTTGCGCAGGAAACAATTCTACCTTCTGAAAATGTATATAAAATTAATGCAGATTTTGGGAGGTTATTTTCAGAATCATAAATTGCTGCAATTGCCCCAGTTATTTACAATAAAATGATATGTCTGTCTGCACCCTGTACAGCAAGTCTTGTTTGGAACATGGAAGATTTCTCAGAAATTTGTAGAGCTAGTGGGGTGTGACACAGAACTAAGTAAGAGAGTGTACAATTTTCTAAATGTCTCTGACCTTGGTTTTTGTTGACAATTCAACAGATTAGCGTGGCTGCCTTTGGTTGGAAGTATCAAATGCTAAACAGAGATGAAAATAGAGCATTTCCATGAAAAAAAAATTTTTTTTTTATAATCCTTGAATTTTATTTGATCTCAATCTGAATAGGGAAGTTTGCCTGAAGAAGGTCTAGGACTTAGTGATCAGGAAACACACTGGCACCCTGTGTTTTTTGAAGTCAGTGGCCATTGTCTTCAGTTTGAATAGGATTTCTTCTTTACAAATGTATCTCATAGGATCCCGCTCTCAGAGTCCCACTGAGCTCCATGAACAATGAATTAAGGTAATCAAGCTACTTTAGAAGTAGAATAATGTGTCCAGTTGTGTCCATAGTACTCTTTGCTATTATTCCTCAGCTAGACCAGATCAAATATATTAAATCTTTCATATACTGTAAAGAAGATGCTGTTCTTAGACTGAATCTTCCTTTTCCCAGTAGTAGAGTGTTAATGTCACATCATGCTCTGTGGGTGGGTTTTCATTCTTTTCTCTATTTTAAGCCTGCAGACAAATCTTACACGTTTCTTATACAGTTTCACACTGCTACCATTACAAGCCTGATTAATACGGCTTTATAAGCTAATTAATATGCCTTTATCTATATGAGCTTTTATCTTTATGCGCCTGGTTGCTACAGTAATTCTATAACATTACAAGAAGCTATTTATTTTCAAATTAGCGATGTCATCATGTCCTTTTACCACATAGATAAGTCAAAGTTCTGGCCTGCCAGAAACATAGAGGGTAGCTCAAACTGTTCAGTGCTGGCTGTAAATTACAGGCTGATGAGAGAGTGTGATGATCTCTGTTCCTTGATGTGTTTGCAGGGGTTCATTCTCCCAAACATAAGCGATGATGGAATTCTCAGACACTGGAAAGAAAAAGGAAACAGTCAATTTCTAAAGTGGTAATGTCAGTAGGAGCATTAATGAATGTGCACACTGGGGAGTGAGCGTCCATGTGCCTGAGCCAGGCACTGATGGTGCCTGTGGCGGGACCTCCTGGCCACCCAGGGTCATCTCCGGTCCTTCCAGTTACTCTGCCCAAGATCCTCTGTAGGGTGTGTTTTGGGAAGTCACATTACCGGGCTGATGTGGCTCTCCACTTCTGATCTGTGGTTCCCTCAAACCTACTGTTTGCACTGATTAACTGGGCAAACCACTGAAAATTCCAGATGCAAATCAACAAGACACAAGTATTTCTATTAGTACACTATATGAGGCTTCAGTAGAACAGGGGTTGAGTTCGGCTCTTGGTAGTGAACTAACCTGCGACGGGAACCTCTCCTTTCAAAACACTTGGAATTCCAGCGGTAACAAAGAGAGGGGTTAGAGCAGAAGCACTGAAGAACAACAGTTCTGTTTTGTCATAACTGTGACTTCAGCATTCATTTGTGTTCAAGTGAATTCAAAGAGGCTTGCAAGGGGAATTATTTAGGAGTAGTTATTTTCTTATATTGAAGCTATCCACCTTCTCAGGCCTGTCATTCTGTTGAAATGGCAAGACCTTGTCAGCAGCAAGATGCCACTGCAAGTATTTCGATTTTGATGAAAAAACAATCTTTAGTAAAGAAAGTTAAAGGGAGGGCAGTGATTTTGGAACCCTATTGTAAAAACTGGGAAAATGGAACTAGCCTCCTAAGTTTCAGTCCAAAGTCTTATTTTCTGACAAAGATGCTTTCCATTTAAACATTTTTTTTTCCTCTCTCACTTCAACAGTTCAGCCTTGCATGTATGGCTGATTTTTCTTCATGACTTTTTGCTTCATCCACACAAATTTGAAAGACTCTTCTTCTTTCCAGGCTGCAGTTCAGAGAGTGCTTCGCTGAAATATCTTTAGCCTATATTGGTACTTCAGTAATTTAAAACACAATAATATTCTGACCTGGAAATAATAACTACTACAATTATATTATTTATGCATGAAAAATATTTTTTAATCTACTGTAGTTTCAAATTTATAGATAAATTAAAAAAAACATTAGATTTGTTTCATAAGTAGTTTTGATTTGTATTCTTCAAAGGTGCAGAGTCTGCTTTCTTTTAGGGTTAGAACTGGTCAGAATTTTTTCCATTCATGTTAAAATATCAAGTTCTGAACTATTATGCAAAGGGATTAAAAACTGTAGTGTGTCTAGGGGAAAATATTCACAAAGGGATGGAAATGAATTTATGTGGTTATTTGTGTGATTATCACACATGCTTTCAAAGGATTTCTATTGTAATTCAAGATTAGTTGAGCATAAGTTAATGGACTTTTAAAGTATTACCCAAAGCTTATTATGATAGACTATAGGAGCCTCTTTTTAAAATGTTTTTTAATAATATCAACTACAAGATCCCCGAAGACATGATATTTCCAGGCTTAGTATTTCTTCATCAAATATTAAAATAGGTCAAGCAATTTTGTTTCACTTCCTTTTCTCCTCATTCTACTGCTGTAGTGTGCATAACAAGTGGGGTGTATTATGTAGATTTACCAATTGTTGAGTTTCCTGCTTTGTTTCATTATGTTGTTGATTTTGTAATCTATACGGAGAGTGGAAGAACTACAATTACCTTCTAAGAAAACCTGGTATTTACTTAATTCAATAAAGTTAAGGTTATCTTCTGTAGCAATGGGAGAATAAATTATTTGATCAGAATTGTATTTTGTGGATGCAGGAAAGCTCTAATGAAAAGACTGACACAAGAACAGGTGACTCAACAAGGTTCATAGTTGCATGATTGAACTACTAATAGCTTATAGTATGAATAATGGTATAACTGGGGATCAAACTGTGCATTTCCCAAGAAATATTGGTACATGTCAACTGGAATTTGGCTCAATTAAGGGCCTCAAAATATTATTCTTAGGGTCAAGTAGTCAAAGACAATCCCCAAAATGCAAATCTTCCTGCCTTACTTTCCAGCAGAACAATTTTCCACACCTCTTGTTTTGTTTCTGAGCAGAAAGAGATAGGTAGTACGTTTAATTTTTAATCCCATCAGTCCTTTCCTTTCATCGTTAGAGGGATGCTCCAGTCGCCTAATCATCTTCATAGTCCTCTCTTGGACTCTCTCTAGTATTTCCCTGTCCCTCATCAACTGGGAAGCCCAGAACTGGACACAATACTCCAGATGTGGTATCACTAGAACAGGATAGATGGGGAGGAGAACCGCCCTTGACCTGCTGATGACACTCTTCTTAATGCACCCCAAGATATCATTTGCCTTCTTGGCCACAAGGGCCCATTGCTGGCTCATGGCTAACCTGTTGTCTACCAGCATTCCCAGGTCCTTCTCCATGGACCTGCTTTCCAGCAGGTCAATACTTCACCTATACCAGTGCAGGGAAGTATTCCTCCCCAGGTGCAGGACCCTACATATGCCATTGCTGAACTTTATTAGATTTCCCTCTGCCCAACTCTCCAGTCTGTCCAGGTCTCACTGAATTGCAGCACAACCTGCTGGTGTGTCAGCCACTCCTCCCAGTTTTGTATCATCAGCAAACTTGCTGAGGGTGCACTCTGTCCCTTCATCCAGGTCATTGATGAATGTATTGAACAAGACTGGACCCAGCACTAGCCTGCACCTAGAGTCTGTGCCACTGATCACAACCCTCTGAGCTTTGTCATTCAGCCAGTTCTTAATCCAGCTCACTGCCCGCTCATTAAACCCACACTTCATGGGCTTACCTATGAGTGTGTTATGGAAGACAGTATCAAAAGCCTTGCTGAAGTTGAGGTAGGCAACATCCACTGCTCTCCCCTCATCTACCCAGCTTTTCACACTATCATAGAATGGTATCAGATCAGTTAAGCATGATTTCCTCTTGATGAATCCATGCTGACTACTTCTGGTAACCTTTGTTTCCTCCACATGCCCTTGATCCAGGAACAGGATCCATGAAAGAGTATGTCAAGTATAGTTTGGAGTCTGCAGAGTAAAATTATCCATGAGTCTTTGACTTGATTTTGATGCCTGAGATGGTCTTTGTGCTGATATCCATGCCAAAGACTATCAAGTCCTCATCAAGTAGAAGTAAAATTGTGGGTTTCAGCATGGCCTTTTAGACAAAAAAGTTGTATCAATATCTTGGTTTATCTTTCTTCTGTGTATGAGTCCTGGTTTGAGTGAGAAAAGAACAACTCTGTTCAGTGATTTTACTTTTCAGCTCGGTTCTTCTAACTAACTGCACTTTCTGAAGTTAGCAGCATGTTTTCGCAGACAGTGTCAGCTTCTAGCAGTGATAACGCTCCGTGTTTAGAGTTACTATCAAGAATCAGTGTGTGCAGAGCAAGGTCACTGCTAGATCCTGTGCACTACATTGTAGGGTGCAGAAAGTGAAAGGCCTCCTGTGGGGAGAAGCAGACAAGACAGGCGCCCCTAAACTGACCACTGAGGTATACTGACCAATGTTCAGTATAAAGCTGAGGGATCACAAGGGCTGTGGTGGGCTCGGCTCAGTTGCTCTCAGCCCTTGCTCAGATTCTTCCTTGTTCTTCTTCGATGGCCAGCATCCGAGGAGGACTCTGTCCGTTCTGCCTTCGATCCTGGTCTGAGTGTTCCTGAATCCAGTACCAGAATCCAGCTCCTGAACTCGGTTCCCATCTGCTGCCAGGCCCTGTCTGGGACTCTCCCGATGCCTGCTCCACAGCATCAGTGACGTACTTGCTATCGGGGCCGGGGGGTAGCTGGGTTTGATACTGGTTGTATATATTTGTATATATTCCATTTTTATTATTATTATCATTTTCATTAAAGCTGTTCTAGTTTCCTTTTCTAATTAACAAATCTCTCTCCCTTATTCCCTTTCTCTTCCCCTTTGGAGAGGGAGAGAGTATTAACAGAGCCCATCTGTTAAAGGTCTAGAGGGCTGCCCTGACCCTAAATCATCACAGTATGCCATTCTGTTTCTAGCAATTTAAAATATTTATCGTTGTGATTTCAAAGATACCTTATTTTTAATGACGTATTTCAAGATGAGATGCTAGCTGTTCTGATTGAATTTCTCGGGGTATCACTTTGAACAAACTTAGCTTTATTGTGTTTAGTAGCTTGTTGAGGAATAAACTTCATGATTTTCTTCTTTGCATTCAAATCAGTCGCACATTTATTTCCACTCTGAGTACTGCAAAGCATAAAACAAGTCTCATCTTTTGAATGGTGACTGCAAGCAGCAAAATAAAACAATCATTCCTTAGGAAAGGACTTGATCCAACATCCCAGCAAGTTACAGCAGTGCATCTTTTGACTTGCAGAATTTTGGGTCATGCTATAAGGGTGCAGACTCTAGCAGCCAACAATTTCTACAAGTTTTATTTTTTACTACATGCTATGTAACTAGTTGCAAATTATGACCAAGATTACGTATCAGGAGCTTCTGTGAAAGGATTATAGTTTCTCATATATATGAAGTATTTTTCAGATTTCTGGTGACTCTAAAATAATTAACAATTGTAAGATAGAAAAGTGAATAACTTGAATGCTAATAACTGCGACTTCATTTTTTAATCAAATTTAAAATATTAGAAATTTGCAAAACTACTTACGCAAATGAAATTGCCCCTTTTCACCGGCTATAATAATCCTGCTCAATTATAGTACGGCTAAGATGCACACATTTATTAAGTTTAAATAAATGTGAGTAATTCTTCAAAGGCTTTGTGTAATTGCTTCTAGATTTGCCATCAGCTACACTTTTCTTTGTGATTGTATCTGTACTCGGTACGTTTTTATGTTGTAATTGTATGGTAATTTTTTGTGACTGTATCTATGAGGTTTTTTCATGCAGTAATTTTGAATGGCAATTGGCTGATTGTACCTTTGCTGGAAATTTTAGTACTGCTTTTTCCCGGAATATACTTGCTAACAAGCAATTTGCATAGACCAATATATACCAGACCGAAAATGATATAAATATATTTCCACAAAGATAACACATTGTGAATTATAAAAATGAGTACTTCAGTTTTTCATTTAATTGTCAGCATAATCTGCACATAAAAAGTGCTTCAACAGGAGGTTTACATTGTGATAAACTCAAAGAAAGGATGCTGTGAATATGATAGCGTTTTATATCACATTTATTCTCCATTAATTAGTTCTGTATCACCATCTCATGTTTCACTGTATTAATAGCCTCATAACTGGCATATGCAAGGCCCTCTTGCCAAGACTCAGCAGAGGCAGAAGTAGGAGAGGGAAGAGTTGCAAGACTTTTTGGAGTATTATCTTGTTATACAGGCTCTACATATGAATATTATGTAGCCTCACACTTTTCTTTAGCTTAAGTAAATTACGTAACAATTAATTTTAGTTCCAAATGAAGAATTGAAAATGGTCAACACCATAAAATACTGCTAGGCAAATTTTTGAAATAAACTGTTTTCTTTCAGAGATGGTAGAATGGTAATGTTTTGGTGCTTTTGATCTCTCTCTCACTTTTTATATTGCTAAATATTGGCTTTATTTGTTTAAGAGTCAAAATGGTTTTAGTCTCCCTAAAACTTTAATTTTCGGAGCACTGACTGTGAATTGGAAAAACAATCATTGCCCAGATCTATCCAAGATCTTTTCATTCACTGGGTATCTGTAATTTACTGTATTCAATCAATATCATAATTTTTCTTGTAAGGTATTAAGATCAAGTAGAACACAGTGATAACAGCCATAAATCAGGGAGACAGTTCGCAAATGCAGAGCGCTTAACTTAATCGTCCAGTACTGGCCAGAGTAAATGTCACTAGCTGATAGGAGAAAAGGTTCATCTTATTTCCTCAGCCATTAGCTCGAATGAAGAGAAATGAAGTTTCTCATCATGAAATTGCTGTACCATTTTCTTGAATTTTTGGATGACTTTTCATTGTTATGCATTTGTAAAATGAATCATGTGTAAACTATCCCTTAGCTTTTGTAAATCCGCAGAAGCTAAACTGAGAAAATATCACTGCGATAACCCAGATTGCTCCTTCTCATCACAACTTATTTTCTGAGCTATGTCTTCAGCATGTCTTCGAGAAATATTCTCCATCTTTACTAAATGACTTAAAGTGACAAGGAATATACCGCAGCTCTTGGTAAATTATTTGAATTCACTGAGGTTATTTACCCTCAGGTGAAAATCAACACCTTATCTCTTCCTTGAATTTGTCCAGCTTCAGTCTCCACTTGGTCATGTTATTCCTTCACCTGTTAGACCAAAGGTCCGTGTGTAGTATTATAACTTGTTTTCCTGTGTAGCCCTTAAACAGTTTTATTAAAAACTACTTATTAAAAAAACCCAAACAAACAAGTTCTACAATAATCAGAACCTGTTACTTGTTACCTGCAGCACTTTAGAAGATAGCCTGTCAAGACAGTATAGTCAAATTTTTTCCCACTTAATTTTATTGCTAATACTTAATGACAACTTCTTGTCTCCCCATGCATTGTTCCATAAATATAACAATTCCTATATAATCCAAGTATTGCAAATTGTAATTGAATTGCTTTCCTTACTCCATCTAAATAAGCATCATATAGTATCTAAAAATCCCTCAAAATAAGGGGAAGTTTTTGTCTGCCAGGTGTTCTTTCAAGTTAGCAGTGTATTCTTCAAATATGGGCACTCAAAAGAAGTTATTTCAGTCATGACATTAAAAGACATAACAGCTATAAATATTATTTCTTAATCTTCTCTTACACATAGCAGGGATGGCTAAATGGACACTGAGGTCAGCAACCTAGGAAGCTCTCCTGTGTCCCACTGACACTTACAGAAGACAGTAGATTTGAAGGTTGACTTACGCCAAACATTAAATTTCACTGGTAAATGATAGATGTTTACACTTATTTACCACTTTTTTTTTTGGATAGGAGTATTTCTAATGGGAAGAATACAGAAGCCTTCATATTTACAGAGAACATTCTTTAGATATCTCATTTTTCTTTTTATAGTTGTGCATTGCCTTTCACTTCTATTAAATCTTATGAACACAGTGACACAGAAAAGAGTTAGGTGCTGGATCTATTTTTCTTCACCTGAAGACTTAACATAAGTACTTAATGTTGGAGACAATTAGTTTGATTTGACTGTACTCAATTAAGTAGGCATCACCCGATTAAGAAAATCATGTTCATGAAATAAGATTCAGATAATCACTAGTACCTTGTTTGTAGCCATTATGTGATATATCAATAGTACATGATAAAGAGCTTTAATGATTTATAACTTCTACTTCAAATTCTTTTGCCAAAGAAATACTGTTTGATAAAGACTGGTAACTCTATCATGACTCAGTAGCTTTGGGGGTTTTCTTATTATTTCTGCTTGTTCCTCTGTGCAATTTCTCACGGGCACTCTAACTAATGATCTAATCTTTTACAAGGTAATCAGGTTCCATTGACGTTTGTTTGCAAGGCAGAAACACAGCTTGAAAACAGAGTTAGGGCCAGCCGCCGTAGGTGGGCAGGGTTTTTCCTGGGTACTGTCCAGTGGCAGGGACTTTGGCATGAGGTGGAGACCAGTCATCCTTCTGCTTCTCTTAATTGTTCCCAGGAGACCCTTGCTATAAGCCTGTTTCATCTAGGGACTTTTGGTAGAAAGCATTCTGAGTTATTTGTATTACCAAAGCACTTCAACGCTCTGGAGTCCTGGGAGTTTTCAAGACCATATATAAGTATGGTCTGGCTGCACAGAATGACATAAATTCTAGGCTCATTACATAAAAACCCACCTAGACATATTCCTACGCAACCTGCTCTAGGTGAGCCTGCTTTAGTGGGGCGTTGGACTTGATTATCTCCAGAAATCCCTTCCAACCCCTACTATTCTGTGATATGCTGAACAACAAAACTGTGGGAAGCCTGAGTGGTGGTGGCTGCTTCTCAGGGACTGGCTGGGCACTGATCAGCGGGTGATGAACAATTGCATTGTGCGTCACTTGTTTTGTGTATTCTTTTATCACTATTATTATTTTCACCTCCCTTTTCTGTCCGATTAAACTGCCTTTATCTCAATCCTCAGGGTTTAATCTTCTGATTCTCTCCCCCATCCCACTGCAGGTGGAGTGAGCGAGTGGCTGGGTGGTGCTGAGCTGCCTGCCGGCTTAAACCACAACATACCCTCAGCACATTTTCTTCATTGGTTGATGCCACTTCATTCACATTACGTGATGGAAGATTTCCCCCCTCTTTGAGTCTATTCATCCGGTTCTGACATTGCTTGTATTTCTTGAAATAATAATTTGCTATTCATTTTTTACAGCTAGTGAGTTTTCTGTTCTTCCACTTTTTTTCCCCAGACTGTCTGACAGTAGCAGAGGCAGGCAAATGTCAAAAGATGTCACCAGCCCAAGTTGGATCTACTCATTCAGAGGCCAGAATTCAGCAATGGACCAGCAGAAAGAGGATTTCACTGCAGGCCACTTACGTTAGCACGAATAGGTGAGCAGGCAAGACCAGATGCACTATTTAAATGCATTAGGTGGGCCAGTTAACTCTTATTAGGGATCACTGCAGTTCATTTAATTGAATCTGTCCTTTTGGCAGTGATCCCAATAAGCAGGTATTTAATTGCCCAGATTGTCTGTGGTAGATAAAGGATTTCAGACTAAATATAATCTACTTCTAATCTCTGTGGTTCCCTTAAGAATAAACCATCATTACTCTCTCTTTTTTTTTTTTCTTAAAGGTATGAATAACTTGAAAACACTGTTTTTACTGCTTTTGCCCAACCTATGGAATCCTTTAGGGTTGCCTGAGAGAAAGCATGAAGAGCAAGATAGCATGTAAGGAAAGGTGTGCCACCTTTCCAGGGAAAACTTCAGAACTTAGTTAATAAGCCAGACTCTTCTACAGTAAGTTTTTCCTGAATAAAGATGTCTGAAAAGACTTAATCGAAGATGTTAGGATTTATAGTTCTCCACAGATGAGAATTTCCTCAAATCACTGAATCCCATGATGTTTACCATCATCATGAATTGGAAAGATACGGACTTCCTGAATTTCACAGATGCCCAGAGTCCAGGAAAAAGGAAAGAATTAAACATTTGTGATTAAGAGACTTGAAACAGAGAAAGGAATACACAGTTTAAAGTCTGTGTTTTCTAAATTATTACTGTATTTAACACTTAAGTTAAAAACTAGCAACAATTCAAAACACCTCCAGCCCGGGACTGCTTACAGAGTCTCCTGCAGACTTTATGAGATCATTAAACAGTGACTGTGTGGGCAAAGCTCCTTTCCCTGATGCTTGTAGCCATGTTATTGGGTTGCAGGAGCTGTAAGGGGTCAAATGTAGCTCAGAAGAATGAGCAGAAGGAGCTCCGTCAGTGGACTATGGAGGTTTGTGTGCCATTGTGCTGCTTTTTAGGAAAAGAGGATTCTGAGTTTTGGTGTCTATTTTCAGGATCGTGTCTGTGTTTTACATTCTGCTAGCATTACCTCTAGGCCAGAAAGTCTTCTAGAGAAGCAATCTGCATCTGTTCTCTCTGAGCAAGATGCAGTAATTACTTGCTACCTCTATATGCTAATTGCTGGGGTTACCCTTGCCTCCCAGAATCTGATGCTCTTTCACACAGCTTCAAAACCAGAAGTAGCCTAGCCTATTGCCTAGCAAAATATTCTCTGCTAGAGGTTTTGAACTTCATGTGGCTGAGGAAGGAACAAAATCAGTGTTTTTATTCATGTAAGACATATCTCTAATCATCAGACTGCTGTGCAAAAGACAGGTAGGCTTTAAGAAAATTTATAAAAATAAGAATATTTTTACTTCCTTTCAGATCACTAAAGCCACAAGTAATTTTTTGCTTGAATGAGCAAATGAGTGGGTAGGTATTTTCCACATGAACTGCTTTTGAAGCTTTTAGCCTTCCTTTATCTAATTGAAAGAGCTCACATCCAAAAGTAGCTCTCATCCACTGGTTTGAAGGCCTGGGACTCCACAGAAATTGGTACCATGTGAAGTAAAATTCACTGTTTTTCAAGATGTCAGCAGAAGGACTTCTGAAGCTCTGTTACGTACAGATGCCCAAGCCTCCTGCTGTGTTCTGCATTCATAGATCTCAATGTGCTCCTTGGAAAGTGAGCCATTTCCAACCTGAGGGAGACAACTTCTGCTTTAAACTTCACAGCTGGCTGTGCTATGAAGCCCACATTCAAAGGAAAACTAAGCATCTACTTGAAGAGTGCATATGTGGCTGATAACAGAAAAATAAGTAAAGAAAAATGTAAGTGAAGAGCTAAGCCAAGTTGAGGCTCAGTGTGGGCATTTGTTTGTTGACTGCTGACAGACTTTATCCAGACAGAACTTCAACAAGTCATAAACCCTTCTGGGGAAACCGGGTCCTAAATATCAGAGTGTTTGCCGGCAATTATTTGTACACATTTACTGAGAATAACAAAGAATTTGGCCACTTTAAGTGGCAACAATAAATTTTATATGTTCAGTGACACTTGATTACTTGATACTAATTGGTTTAGTAAGTACCAATTATATCCCTAAACGGTTTTCTGAATGTTAATGTATCAACTCCATTCCTCATTTTCCCATGTATTTTGTAGTTAGAAAATGAAGCAGTAAGATTACTCTTTCATATTTATTAGTCATCATTACATTCTCTAGTAAAAAGGGTATTTCAGATGTAATGATATTTGCAAACATATTTAGACTGCAGTTCTCAACAATCATACTAAATGTTAACCCATTTATATTACTCTAGGTAGAAGCATGTGGAGAAAAAAACGCGAAGGAGAAAAACCCTCAGATGAAGTTATGAACAGAATATGTTTTATACATTTTTTTTTATATATATAACATTGACTGACTAATTAAAAGAGGTATAAATGCTTTATAATGACGTTAGCTATTGGTAGAGCCTAGTTCAACTCTGGAGCCAGATAGTAATGCATCACTTTAGTGGTCTCTCAGAATAGAAGTACTCCCATTGGTATTACTATAGAAGTTTGCTTGACTTTGTGTGGTGAAGATTTTTCTGCTGAGGAATTATATTTAGCTGAAACTAAAACTCTTGCATGAATATGTCAAATTCAATGAAAACACAGACTGTTTCAACAAGAAATGAAAAAACAAAGTTTGGTTTTGAACTGACATTTGGAAATGAAATGACAGTCTTCATTTAGTTTCTTATGGAGCTTTGTTTCATTTTAGATAAAAATAAAACCAATATTTTATGTCAAAATATTGATACAAAATGACAATGATCAAGACTTCTCATGCCCATCCTCTGTTTAACTTCAAATACTAAAATACCCATTGTTCTCCTTGACCATTTTGGAAAACACTGTACATGTTTAACATCCCCAAGCAGCTGAAAAAGGAACATTTTGCTTGTCCAAGTAAGTATTAAAAACACATATATCTGGAAACAATATGTACTTATTCTGAGTATGATGAGGCAGATGAGGCCAGCTGCAAGTGAACTTGTTTGCACTCCCACAAGAATCTATCTGCAGTAGAGTTGAACACAATGTGAATTAATTTATCTCTCTTTCAGGCTGCTCAGCAGCTTTTAGCACCCATGCTCATGTATTTATGGCTGGTCTGAGGATGTACACGCTGCATGACAGTATGCAGCGCAGGTATATATATCCTTATTCAGTGTTTAAGCATGGGAGTAGTTCTTACTCTGAGATGTCGGCCGGTTACCTCTTAGAGAAGCTATCACAGGCATTGCATGCTGCAGAATTTACTTTACTATCTTAAAGTACTACATGATTTCTTGAGATGAAAGGACACTGTTAGGTTAAATCAACATCACATTTCAAATTTTATGTCTTCCCTCTATTCTTAATGTGTTTTGAGTTGAAAAATTTGAAATTGTTTTCCATTTGAGTTGCTGCCGCTGTTACCACACTTTGCTTTTATGCTAAGCTCTGGTCCTTTGCCTGTGAAAATGTAATTTGTCTTTGCTTTTAAATGGCTGTATTTTAAATTTCTGATCAAACAGTTAACATAAAAGCAGATAAGTGTTTGACAGGAAGAATGTAATTTCAGTTCAAAATCCTCACTTCAGAAAGTCTGACTGCATTTTCTTTTTTTAAATAAAATCTGCCATTCCAATTCAGTATAACTGTAGAGTCTTGCAGTCTATTGTTATCATTAATTTTTTGTATGGTGAGGGCATCTGAGCTACCAATCAGAACCGAGACCCCTGTCATGCTAGGTGCAAGGACTTTGATAGACTTATTTCCAGCCCATGGAGAATGCAAGAGATGACTTAGGTACTAAACACCAGACACACACTGAAGGGAGTGATCATTCAGACAGACTACATATGCCTGCAAGTGACATCAAATTGCAAAGAGAGGAGAAAGTAACCTTCCTTATGTACGTGAGCACTTTCAGAACATGATAACTAAGAGAAAATTTGTACTTAGGCTTGGGTAGATATACAGGGAGCTGAATTGCAGAGTAGACCTAATGTAGATTGTTGCTGTATGTAGTAAAGAATTAAAGAAAAAATTAATGGGGGGAAATTCCACACTGTATTTGCAGCAGAATAGAGAGTCTTTAAGCTGTTTTACATCCCTTCTGTATTGAATAATTCCAACATTTGGACCTGTAACTAAGTTGAAATCCAATGACAGTTAAGTATAAACACTGTCTCCCTTTCTCTTCTAAAGAAACTGTGGTGTTTCTTTGGTCTGTGAAAACTTAAAAATCACTGCTTATCGTAATACTTCTCATACTACTTAGGAGTTCTCTCTTGATTTTGCTTTGGCTTCAGTCTTTGAAGTTGCTAAAGCCTATGTCAATGGAGGTATAATCTCTTTCCCATTGTTTCCAAAAAGATGGTGTAACAGAAAATTACTGGAACTGAAGGGGAGAAAAATCAATATCCTCAAAGAAGAAGAAAAAAAAAAAGTGCAACAAAGTCTAAAATTAAAATGTACTGAAGCAAATTTGATATAGTAGATAGCTAGCTTGAGCTAAATGGACTGTTGCCAAAACTGAGTATTACTTTCTTCAGGAAAAAGGAGAATCTCTTTTGGATTCTGTGATCAAGCTGGCAAAAGCATAACTCATCATAATGATAGAAAGAATAACAAGCTTAGTGCAAGACAGGCATGCAGCAACTGGTGATGCCTACTGTTCTTATCAGAGAGATAGTCTGTTTGGTAAACTGGGCATTGAATAAGTATTTGCAAAACCTATGGTCTGTGATCCAGCTATTCATTGATCCTGAATCCTGCTATTTGTTGTCTTCATGATATTGAGTGTGTCATTCCTTGGCTGCTCTTCCTACCTGTTTTTACGTCTTAGTTATGTGGGTAGTAAACTCCTTGGAACAGTGCCCATCTCATATTCCAGCAAGCTAAGTAAGACTCTTGGTTTGTCCTCCATCTCTGTCAATCCAAATTTCAAAATCCCAGCTTGATTTGTCCCTTGGCAAATCTGATTGTACCTCCCAAACTCTTCAGGATCCTGCCTGTTCCTTCCATCCGCTCTCCCCTGCTTCAAGAGCTGCAGGGATCTTAGAGCCAGCAATGTTTCTGATCTCCGGGGAAGCTGTTGTACTGCATGAGTCTGACTTGTGTCATTCTCAATGTCCTCTGGTGTTTCAAGCATGTATTTTGATGACTCTCTTGAATACATATTTGTTTCCAGAGCTGAATAAGTCAGAGCCTTTCTCAGTCACATAAATCAACAAGAAATCAATGAAAGGAAATTCTGGAAAGAGAATGGTCTGGCCAGGCTGCTTCTGGTTTTCCCAAGTGAATATTTTATGCCTAAACTGTAAAGCTGAACTAATTTGTGACAACTCTGAATCAAAGACAATCAATTTCCAAGGAAATTTGTAATTCAGCAATGTTTAAGGAAATGTGAGGCTTTCAAATATTTTTAGATTCAGTAATATTCTAACATTTTTATCACATCACACTGTTCCGCTACATTCTGTAGGCTTTTTCCATGAAGGAAAATTTCCCTGTCTGACTAAACACCATCTGAAAAAAGATCATTTGTAAGAAATTCTTAGTTTCCTAATTGAAAAAAAAAAATAAAAAAAAATTCAATCTAATAATAAACTTCCATCAAAGGACTTTATTTCCTCATCTTTTGTTTTCTAATTAATGTCAATACAACATTTTGTGAAAAAAACAGCAGACATTAGTTCTGCCTTTGAAAAATATTTTATTTTTTAGAAAGAAATTGGTAGTTTAATAACCTTTTAATGAGGTCTGTCATATCCCTATCATATCCCATATTTTCCCCAACATTCTATTTAAGTGGATTATAATGTAGAGAGTTTTGTTTGGGAAAAAAAAGGTCATTTTCTGCTGGGTTTAATGGTAGATTAATGGTAAGAGTCAGAGAAGGGAAAAAGAAGTTATTGACATGAGACTTCTAAATGCTGATACTAGAGACCTTATTCCAAGGGATTTATATGACTTGGATGTCATACGCAGTAAGGAATAAAACACATACTTAATGTGGGTAAAAGCACTGAAATAAAATTGAGGGAGGATTAGATCAAGCTTGCAATTATTATTTTTTCTGACAATAGCTAATTTTGCAGAGTGCTTGAGGCAAACAAGACTGAATCAGAAGGATTTAGATTAGCTACAGTTACATGCTTGAAAATGAACCTTTGCAGTTTCCGTAACTTTTAAAGGATTAATTTATATTTAATTGACATTTGTATACAGATGCGTAACTGTAGAGATGTATGCATGATTAAAAACTGAAAATACAGCCAAGATAAAATTATAGGCAAATTTATTTAGATGAGACAAACTAAGTTCCTTTGAAAAAGCACCAAAAATCTAATTTTTTTTTCTTTTAAAAAAAATTTCATAAAATAATTCGGTTAAGTGGGTTTATTCTGCTCAAGAATATGTAGCTGGGAATTCCTCAGTGAAGCTGAGAGGCAAAAGTAGCTTTAGCTAATAATGTTGCCCACTGCAGAGAGATCTTGAATTCTAGATGTGATTTTAAAACTAAGGTCCAGAAGCTGATTAAGGACCAGAATCCCCGACTGAGTTTCTGATTAAATTTTCGAACATGGAGTGAAATATTTGGTCTCTGTGTAATTACAAAGTATAGGCATCAGAGAAGAGAAATGCCTGTGAGTGATCTATTTTCTCTCCTTATGAGAGCAAGATTTTATTTTTAAGCTGTCAGTTACAAGGGTTTTTCCAAATCTAATTTTGAGGGTTCTCACTAATAGGATACAAACTGTTTCTTTTGGAAAAATATTCCATGTTTTAAAAGTTCTTTCTGGAAAATTTTGCTGATTCACTGATATCCACAAATGTCTCTCCCTTTCAGGTGCACTCTCTTTGTACTTATGTTTACCTTTACATTCATATTCAAATTTTAAGTTAAGAGTGAAAAAAGAAAAGAACTAAAAACCATGCCAAGTTTAAAAAGATTTTAAAAGCTCAAACTTGTATACGAATCATGACAAATACATTCAAATGGTTTTTTTTTTAACATTTGACTCATAGAGAGGGACACCATTTTACACTGGAAGTGCACTAATTTCATATCTTTAGTGAAAGGCCATATTTATCTGTTTATTTGTTTATTTATTTATTTGCTTGAGGAAGCAAAGTTCCTAGTTTGGTATAGGGTCAAAATTATACGTTCAAATCAGTGATCAAATTTAAATTATCACATATCTAGACTCTTGTGAAAATTATGTCTAGTTGTGACATTTTCAGCTGCTCTGAAATATCTTAACATTCTGCTAACCAATTTCCTGATGCTACTCACGAATTAGAATGTGTCAGGGAGCTACTTCTAACACAATAAATGTTAGATTATGCAATTTATGTAAATAAAAATATCGATTCTAGCTTGAGTAATTACTTTTGGCCTCTGTTGTAGTCTACTAGGTATAGTATTCTATTCCAATTGCCTTAATTACATGTGTGAGGCCACACAATGTAAAAGGAACCCAAACATACATCCACAGAAACAGCATTTTTTTTTATACTTATATACAATACATTTCATTTTGGGGTTTTGCAACATTGCACCTATGATCAGATTTAGCTTGTATATATAGGTATAATAATCAATATATACACTGTCTGTTCATGCTTTTCTATTTTTATTCTGATCTGAAGCATAATGGTTTCAGAAACCTTTTTTATCACACGCCATTGTTATTGATTTTGTTCTTTGTTGCTTTCTGCTTTTCCAGTAGTCCCCTCATTAAGTTTACTTTGCTTGAAAATTCAATACAAAGTACACTATGAAAACTTCATACTACGCTCTGTTTGCAGTTTGATGTCAGAGTGTTAGACCTGCTCTTTTGTGTCACAAAGCAGGTGTTAACAAATCTTATTATGAGGCTCTTCATATGTGGGCTCCCGGCTATGTCCTCAAACACATAGTTTTGCTGCTTATTTTTGAGCTGTCATCTTCAAGGTTTTCTTCTCAAAAATCTTCACAAAAAGGAATCTGAAGGTATAAAGATTAGCTGTTTTCAACGTCTTCTTTTAGCACAGGTTTCATAAAGCCTGACCACTGTATTTTATGTTTCATTCTTTGTACAATGTTGTGTGAGTTTGTTGAAAAAGACCAGGTAAAAGTGAAATCCTTTGAGTACACCTTGAAGAGGCAAGTTGCTATCCAGTATTTCTGTGTTGTGGGGTCTTTTTTGCTATAGGGCCAGCGTTCTCTGAGAACATTATGTATAAACCAGCCTAAAATACATACGACTAGGTGCATTTCATGTACACTTACACAAAATTTCTTTTGAATTGTTTAGTGTTTAGGAAAACTCACATACAATAAATACACAAACTTTTAAATGATTCTCAGAAGCCTTAATTGGTTATGTTTTGTAGGACAAATAGTGTATTAATTCCACGCGGGACTGTTGACAGCGCTATAAAATTGACATGTTCCACATGCTTAGTGGTGCTGATACCAACATCGTATTCCTCCTGGCAAAAGTGAGCGTGCAAGTTCTGAGCTTTATGCAGATATAATCACAGAAGCTCCTGTTTCCCTCTGCTCTACCTGGGAGTCTTACAGATGTTAACTCACAGAAGGGAAGTTTGTAACACTGAGCACAAGAAACCCCTTCAAGAGAAAAGAGACTTATAGCAGCAAGCTCTGTTTCAGCTCCAAGCATGAGCGCAGTCACTTGAAGGCAGCATCTGCTCTCTCTAGCAGTGACTAAAATGACACTTCTATTTTCTAGTAATTAATGTCATTTCTGTAGGCTCTAGTACAAACTCACCATAGGAACAGCTCCATCCTAAGCAGGTGATTGTCATCCATCTTAAATGGGGACTTTTCAGTGATAGCAGGTTTTCTAAAGCTTGAATGAGAGATGTCAAAACATCCAATGCAATGGAAACAAACGCACCTCATCAGGCTATAGGCTGCTAAGCTAACTGCGGTAGGGAAAACTTACACTAGCTCCCGATGCTTATCTGCTTCTTGTTTGTATGGGAAACAGTGACGATATCGGGACGCAGGGGCAATTTTGTCTACATTATGCAGGATCCGTTCGAATTCCGGGGCTGCGCTTTGCCACCGAGCAGCCGCGCGGGCAGCTCCCGGGGGCGGGGCTAACGACGGGAGGGCGTGGCCAGGGAGGCGGGGGCCGCGCCCACGCCCTATAAGGAGCCGCAGGGAAAGGAGAGCGGGGTAGGAGCCCGTGCGCGGCCGCCGGCGGTA
>VWZK01006482.1:187488-212641 GCA_013396935.1 Baryphthengus martii | reverse complement strand
CCAACTCAAACCGCTCTATGATTCTGTATTAGTTCTACCACTTGTCCTCAAATTATTATTAATGCCAAGATTAGCTGGTTGGATTTTAGTGATAATCAGTGTCCTATCATAACTTCATGGGTTCTTGCCTTTCATCTTTCATACACCCTTTTGATCATACACAGTGTGCACTGCCCAATACTGTTTCTTCTGGTCTCACATGATACACGTGGTTGTCACATTTGTTAAAGAAGTAGAAAGATCATGTTAACTAAGACGGAATTATGCCAAACAGATTAACTAAGTAAATATGCAGTGTGTCCCTTGACAATTCTAAGGAAATTTAGGAAAATCTACCGGAATACATAGAGCTGACTTCCAGTTAAAAATGACTCTCCCTTATACATAGATGTCTAACAGACTGTGAAGATGGTGCAATTTTGGACTGCACAGAGTTGCACTTGGAGTGAATTTTGTGGGAATGGCACCATAGGTAGCACAAGGGAAAAAAAACCCAAACCAAACAAAACCGGGAAAAAAAAATAAAAGATACCGAACATAGTACTCACAAAATTATTGAAAAGGAACAAAAGAATCATAAAATTTAGGAAATGATACATATGAATAAATGAGGGTTATTCCAGAGATCTCAGGCAATAGACAGGCATTAGATGCTACGTATGTACTCAAAAATGCATCACTGATGTGCTCACTGCACACTACTGTGTCTTGTTTATCTTTTCCAGATAAAATTTAGGACAGCTATGGCTCAGTGTTTGCAGGAGTCATAAATAAGCATCCCCTTAACTCTATATTATTATCCATCTTGAATGACAGCAAACGGCTCTTTCTTCCAACATAGGATTATTCTAAGTTCAACATCAAAATTAATCAAACTCCCTTGATTAATCAGAATTACATACTACCATCCTGATTGCAATCATCTATCAAAGATCATTTTCTTCTGCGGTTTATAAGGTACATAATCAGAGCAGAAGAACAGCAAGCCAAGCCTATAAAGTGAAAACACTAACTGATCAGTGTGTGTTAAATAAAATTATTGAGTGGATAGAAATAGTCTGGTGATCCTAGGCCTCCCACATATATGTCATGCTGTTCACAAACTCCTGTAGCATCATTTTGGGGATTTATTAACACATGCAACAATTCTTTTTTTCCACTGGATACCAGTATCCTAGGATAAAGATGGGAATCTTTCTAGGCAAGGAAGTTTAAGTCAGAAATAATTGATACAGATTTGCTGAAGATTCCTGGAGAACATTCAGGTTTCTTGACTGCTTCTTAATGTACAGACACCGATCTTGTCCTTCTCTGACCCTACACCGGCTTTATCAGGCAGAACGTGTCCTTCAGGTTTGTTATCAACTAGGAAATGAACCAGATGGTCTTAACCAACCAATGAGAGCAATACTGAGAAACAGCACTTTTATTTCAGATTCCTTTCTATATTTCTGGTGTGTTCATAATTGAAATGAAAGAAGTAATTCAGTAGTGATGCCTTGAGTTTTTCTGTTCGGTTGAGTTTCCCTCACCTTCTCCAGATTGCATGTCTAACCCAGTCAGAGCTCTGGGCTTGAACCAGTTGGAAGGTAACACACATTTTTTATGCAGGGTGTTTTTAGCTGGAAGTGTCTCAGAAATACTGGAAATTACTGTAGAATTGTCTAAACGTTTAGGAGAAGCTGGTAAATGTCATCAGAATATTACTACAAAATAATTCATGTTACTACTTAAGAGATTGGTAACTGCCTTTAGGTGGACTGTAGTAGTATAGGGTAGTTCCACAGAGGAAAAATCCCCCCAACCTTTTGTCTAAGTTTCTTAGGAGCAATAGAAGAGTTAAAGCTCTATTTTTTACTACCAAGAGGCAGCAATAGAATATTTGGAATAGATAGAATATCTATTATATAGATATTATAGAATACATATAGAATATATCTCTCTATACTAACTCTTTGTTGCATGCTCGTGCTTAATTGACAACTCTAAAGAAGTTTTAGCTCTTTAGTGGTTGACTGGTTAACGTGAGTTGGTGGGTGAGTTGCAGGTTAACACTAAAAATCAGTCAAGGTTAAATCAGAAGCACTCACCTAAATTACAAGTCAGAAGGAGAAAAAGAGAAGTCACCATGCAAGTGTCCCGTTGTTATCAAAAGCAGAATGTACTTGCAGAAAACAAGTTTTGAAATAGATTCTTTCGAAAAACATGAAAAAAAACCACTAAAGTTCATCTTAATGACACTTCTCTGGCCCTTGGAAGTTTTGAAAGGGGGAGCCTGAATGGGGCTAGTCTGTGCTCAGCCCTAACTCCTCCCCAGCTCACATATTACAGTTAAGACTTTTGTTTAGCACAACATACTGGAACATCTCATAATTATAGAACCATGACTCTTTGTTTATGGTTTTTCAGATGTTTCTTTTTCATGCTCTTCAGAGTGCATAATGAAGCAGCCTATTAGACTCATCCTCCAATTCAAAGAGGAACGATTTGCCTAAGAAGTACACGAAGTCCTATCTCAGTCTACACTGAAATTAACAGAAACCACAGACAAGCTTTCGTGTAATTAAGCATTCAAAGGCTGAACATGTAATTTTGTTTCATCTTTGTTAACATTGCTGTTTTTTAATTGATCCATTCTGGTTTTCAAAAAGAATGAATAGGCTTGAATGTGAGGTAAGCTTTGTGCTAGCTGGAATTTTCAGAGCTGGCTTTCAGAAACAGGAAGCAATGAATCAAGATGTAGAAAATACCATTTCATTAAGACAAATTTGGAACTGCCTCACTGAGTAATGATATATTAAACACTATGGGCCCAGAATGCTTACCAATTACAAACTAAACAGGTTTTAGAAAAAAAAAGAGAAACCAAGGAGTAGACAAATATTGACTTAAAGAAAGAAAAAAATCAGCAGAAACACCTGCATCTGATGATTTGTAAAAACATATTCTCATAAAAAAAGACAAGTCTTCTTGAAAGGATTCCTGATGCAATAAGGAATATATTGAGCAGTGGGCAGAAGACAGCCCGAGAAAGAGCACTTTTTAAAAGAGGTTTGGAGACACTCACTGTAAAGTCCACAGGCATGCTAAAATTAATCTTTTTTCTTCTCATTATAAAAGAATTCAGACCTCTGGAGAGGCAGGTACACTAGAAATAGGTATAAAATAAATAGAAAACTCCCTAAGGATTTTGGACAAGGTTCAATTAAGAATATATTATTTTTGTGTAACAGATTTCATCCTCACAGTCATTTCACTGGAGCGACATCTGATTTGCAGCTTCATAATTGAAATCCGTATTAGCCTTGGACAATCTAATCTTGTAAATAAATTATATGGAGAAGGGGACTTGACAAACTAGTTCAAAGAAGTAAGAAACGTTTACAAAAATCACTTAGAGTAAATGCAAAAATGAAATAAAAGGGGGAAAAAAAATGCAGATTTTGGTAGGCTGTATTGACTTACCATTGACTTAGATATGACTATATAGAAATTTTCACTTAAGTGTAGAGGAAAGTACTTTAAATTTTCCTGTCTGTGGAAACACTTTTCTTTCTCTGCAACACTAGTTGCTGTGCCAGAAAATATTTTCAAGACGTAGCATACAAATAGTGACTTGCAGATGACTGGGTCAAACCCAAAAGGTCATGTCACTTTAATTTCATGGTCGGAGATGAGAAATTGCTGATGGGTCAGAGAAAACAGGATCTGAGTACTCATATCCATCTGTTTTCTTGGGGTATATATAGAGAGAGGCTTTTTAATCCCATCTGTTTGTGGTAGCCAGGGCACAGGTTGTATGATCAGCACTTAGTAACTGGCTTCTCTTGACACAAGTGTAATTCAAGTTTGGTGTTTTTATTTCGTATTTTTTGTAACCTCAGCAGAATGAAGCCAAGCTTTAAAGATATTCTTGACTTTTACTATCCTCATTTAAAATACAGCTTAGCCTAGAAAATATTTTCACATGCAGGCAGCCTTCAAGGTTGCAAGCATGTCTCAGAGCCCAGTCCAAGGTGTAGTGTTCGATCCAAAAATGTATTTTAGAAATTGTTAGATTTCAATAAAAAGACAGGAACTTGTCCTGGTTTCTAGGCATGTAGCATGGGTCAAAAAGCACATAAAGGAGAAATGCATAACAGGGGACTGAACTGGCTGAAAATGATCCGGATCATCTTGCTCTGATGCAATGTGCAACATTGCTGAGCAGAAAATCATCGATGGGATGGACTGTTGATAAGAATTACAGGGAGTGGGAAACAGGTTGCCAGTTTTTCCCTGATTTTGTAGGAAGGAGGTAGATGGAACATCTAGAAAATTCAGTGACCATTTCCTTTTTTCC
Organism: Baryphthengus martii; assembly: GCA_013396935.1. NCBI lineage: Eukaryota > Metazoa > Chordata > Aves > Coraciiformes > Momotidae > Baryphthengus > Baryphthengus martii. The sequence continues at coordinate 208,299 of VWZK01006482.1, read as the reverse complement.
TATGCTCTAACATTTATTTCCTCTTTATGAATATTATTTTGTTTTTACAGAACGTTTCTCCCTCTGTGTATTAAAGCCCTTTAAAGGCCAAGCATTTCTGAAAGCAGCCTACAATGTAGATATTTTATGTCCATAAAACAAACGCTGAAACCAAGGGAAAAAAAGAAAAATCCTCAGTCTAAACTTTTCAAACTTAGAAAAGCAGGAAGTTAAATGCACATGAAAGCACTTTATAGTGAAGTATGATTTTCTGATACACTAAACATCCACAGATTCATTTAAGAAATCGTAAAATCACGCTGTTTATTTGGATATATTTAGCTGATTGGATGTAAACAGCTTGGTCTCAGTGAATTGCTTAAGACACAGTGAATTAATGACAGATGAGAATAGAACACAGGTGCCTCAGGCACCCAATTGTTTTTCTGTGTTAAATAAAAGCATCTTTCTGCTTGACACAGCAATGAATTTCAAATTAAAAAAAAAAAGTTCTGGTGTTAGCTTACCATGAGGCATCTAGTGGATGTAAAATAAGCAGCTCACTTCTATTATTCTAAACTGATCTGGGAGAAAAGGAATCAAGAAGAAAGAATTAAAGAAGTTGTGTTTTCTCATTTACATTACTGTAACCCATTAGAAAACTGTGCAAGAGTGAATATGAGATCTAAGATCTGATTAGCTGTACGGCACAGAAAATAAAAAATAATTCCAGCAGCCCATGACTTTGATTATACCACCACAGTGCCAGCCTTTCTGCTTTCCCTGGACACAGCCAGCAAGCAAGAAAAAAAAATTAAAAATCAAATAATAAAAATAATCAGGTAGAAATCAATCAATCAGAACACCAGCAACAAAGGAAATCTCAGGGGAAATATCCATTCACCAGCCAAACTGTAACAAAATGAAGTTCAGCACGTTAATACTTTATCTTTCTGTATTAAACAGACCCACAAAATTAGCAACACAGATAAGAACCAAAATTTATGTTGGACTCAAAGACATAACACTTTTGCAAGAAAAAATTAAAACGTATTAAAATATTTTGGTGATTTTCAAGTCAGCTGAATCTGTTAACCTCCATCACAGGCTGCTCAGAAAAAAAAAAAAAAAAGCTGTAATTGCCTCAGTTTCCTTTAGTTTTGTTGCTGGGTATATTTATGTTGCTTACTGGGACAGAACAAGAGGGAAGGGTTGAGTTGCAACCTGCTGTGATCACTCATGGCTTTATTGTGCTTCTAGAATATTGCGGTTTGCCTAGAAAAAAATTTGAAAATTTGCTAGTCTTGTGTAAGTAATGAGCATGTCTGGAGAAGTACTGAAAATACTGAAGGACTTTGTCCCCATATTGCAAGTGTGGCTTCCTTCTGGTGCCTTAGTGTGTGATTTTTGATCTTTTTTCCTCCAAGAGGAAAGCTGATTCAAGCTCACCAGGGGTATACTTGTGTACATACGACAGGATTCCATAAGGAAAATTTTCCTCAAAACCAACTTCTTCTTCATACTACATTTCTACACTGGTTATAATTCACACTGACAAACATTTTTAAAAAAGAAAAGCACTTCCTGAAAGCAAACAAGGGAATGATTGACAGCAAAAACTGATTAGCCAAGAACAAATCCTATCAATCTCATCACATTGCTTCCTATGACAAAGTGAAAGGTCTCATGAGTAGAAGCAGTAAATGAGAACAGCTGGCTGGGCAGCTGCTGTGCAGAAAGAGATTTAGGAGATTTACTTGTCCACAGGCTGACCACAGGATTCTGCTTTTTGTGAGAAGAGAAAGCGCATGGCAGATGTGAAACAAAGTGCGGCTTCTATGAATATTCACAAAACCTCAGCTGGACTCCTGGTTTTGGATGAGCGCTTCAAGAAGGGTGATTGGGGACAGAGGAGTAGACTGAGTGTGAGTGGAAGTCTGGTAAGTATGATGCTCAGGGAGCGATTAAAAGAGTGGGAGCTGGTAAGTGTAAGATTGAGAAGCCCAAACACAAAGTGCTCCGAGCCAAGAGGGAAAGAAATTGTGGCTCACAGTACATACAATGAGACACAAGTAAAGAATCAAAATCCTGGGAAAATTCCAAACTCTCTGTGACTGAAGCGTTTTAAGAGTCGGTAGACAAATATCTAAGAGAAACAATAGAATCAATAAGCCTTTGGCTGAAAAATGAAGTCAACTTCTCAGCTCTGCTCCAGCCTAGTGCCCTTAAGTATTTATGACTGAAAGAGGAGAGGCATTTCTTTCCTCTCTCACAACTCACATTTAAGTTAGCAGTTTCCTTAGAGCTACTTCCAGAAAAAAAATAAATAAATTAATACTGACATTCAAAAATACCAAGTGCTTAATATTCTTAACCTTTTTAAAGGCTATGTGCATATTCATGTATGCTCAAGAATATAATGCCTCATCTATAACACTTGCAGGCTTCTGTTATATTTTTCCTCATGCAAAGTGGACTAGTGATTTAAGATTGTTTTCCTTGCTATGATCTGATAAGTTTTACATTAAAAAAAAAAAAAAAGTGTTTGTTATTTATTTTCAACACTAGTGTAAAGCATCCTCCTCTGGTCAGAGGTTTTCTTTCACTCTGTCAGCGAATCGAGGTAAAATCCAGTACACTGAAACAGGCTTGAATCTCTGGAACATTACAAAAATTTAAATCCACGTGATAATTGTGTTCTATAAATCAGAGAAGAAAGAGCCATAGCTATGCAGCATAGATTCATTTAGTTGCTTAACAAAATTCCAATTACTCAAAAATGAAAAAAAACAAACCAAAACCAGGAAAAAGGGAGAGGTTTAAAGCTATTGTGCTTCAGAAAAAAAAATACAGAGATAAAAACAGGCATTAAAAGTAATCTCTCTATTACTCTACTTGTTTTAGAAACAAAAACCAGAGATAAAAAACAGGCATTAAAAGTAATCTCTCTATTACTCTACTATTTTATTTGTTTCAAAAGTGAAATTATATGAAAAAAAATGAAGTGACAAGGATTTTTTTTTAAATTAAACCTCCCAAAAACCAGAACTAACAATAAAACCACCACACTCACAAAGCGCTGACCCAGATTTCTCAGTATCTTTACTTTGCGCCTGATGCAGTTTTGCAAGTCTGTTTACTCCCTTGTCTCTCATATACCTGAATCTAGGAAGAGTATTGTGACATTTCATCATTTAGCATTAAAATATATTTCAATCCTTAGAAGCAAGGTGCTGTGAAAGGTAAAACATTGTGGGTTTTTTGATAATATACTACATGGTATATCCATATATATATTAATTTTGCATACTGAAAGAAATACAGTGACCTTTTTCTCTTCAAAGTTACACGAGGAATTTCAACCTCATTAAAGCTGATCCTTGTTTCAGATCCTCTGCTGATCAGATTTTGGCTGTACCCCTTGAAGTGGCCTTCAAATCTCTTGGACTGTTACCATTTCAGAAGGACAGATTTGCCTTTCAGACGAGGTGCAGCATTAGATCCCTATTTTCTTTTGTTACAGCAGATGTAGGACCCAGCAGCCAAGTGATCAATACACACCCAGGCTTTGCCCTGCTGCAAATGCTCCACTTAGCAAACATACGGTCTGATGTCGCAAGTCTTGCTCGGATGTTGTCAACGAAGTTAGGTGTGCAAGAAGACTGAAGCCAGGGAGGGCTCCACTCTGGTTTGTACAGGAGGGTATCACACAGCCACCTGCAAAATGCTTTCTCTTGAGTTTTTCAAGACATTAGTATCAAACTGCAGAGGCTGACAGATAGATGTTATTTTATCTAATGCTCACAGTCCCCCCTCAAGAACATTTTTAATAACACAGGGACTAAAAAAGCCAAACAAAAAAACCCCAACAAACCACAAAACAAAACCAACCAACCGAAAAAAAAAAACAACAACAAAAAAAAAAAGGTAGTGAAGGCTTTAATGTGACAACGAGAATGTTGTAGTTCTAAAGAAGCTATAAATCAAGATCATAGAATCACAGGGGTTGGAAGAGACCTCTGGACATCATTGAGTTGGGCTCAAGTTAGCTCTGAACCTGCTCTGACCTAAAGGGTTTTTTTTTGGCCACAACTACAGGATGTGATCTCTTCACAGACAAGTGCTGGCACAATGTCATTAGTAATGTAACTTCAGCCTCACCCTACTTAAGTAATACCTTAATATTTAGCATGGCTTATCCTTATCCTACATCTCTAAAGCATCATGAAACACTTCTAGCTGCATCTTCTCCAGGGAGCAATGAAATCTGCTGTGCATATGACTAAAAACCGTCATCGAGATGATCTCTGTCATTCTTCTAAATGATGCGTTCATGGGCTCTAAAAACTGAGAAGTGTGAGTAAGAGCACTTTGTGTGTTATTTTTAATGCCAGATTATGTGTCATCTTGGTTTTTCGCCCTCGCTGTGATGGAAATTGTGAGTGGACTAAACGAGGCAAAATTATTCTCTTCTACCTAGTACTCTGAGAGTCGGTGTATTTAAGACTGGTATGTTGGGGTAACTCAGGGCAAAAGGACAGGCTTAAGTTCTGCTGAAGTATTCAGCTGTGAACTAACCCACAATAATTTGCTGTGGCAAAGTGATGGATGTGACTGAACCCAGAATTAGTTTTTCATTCTGTAGAAGCCACCTGTATCTGTTCAACAGAAAACAAGCCAAGGCTTTTGTGGAAGCACTGGAGTTCTTTTACAATACGTAAAAGAAATACACCAGATACATTTTAATAAAACTTCTACTGATGCAACTGACAGCTATCGATTTTGAAAGCTTATTGAAATGTGACAAAGGAGCATGCTGCTAATAGGGGACAGTTTAGGGCAGACTTAACACATCAATGTTTCATCAGGGCTTTCATTTTAATGTGTGTTTGAAGGACTGGGACTAGGATTAAAGGAGAACACGGCAAGGATTGTGCTTGACCCATTTCCTTTTCCTTTTCTATAAGATGAGAAGCCGGTGGAGAGAATATGTCTGTGTTTTAATGCACGTTGTGTTTGCACGTTTCCCTGACTTGTTGATCAAAAGGAACTCGTTATCTCAGGCAGAGGAGCTGGGAATTGCAGATTTAGTGCTACACAAATCATCTAGCTACAGTCTTCATCTTTTCATTGCTATATTTTTAGTAGCTTATTGCTAACTATGCTTTGTGAAGAGTCCGATCATAAATCCTCTTAACGGTTCTGTTTGAAATACTCACTTTGGTGTCAAGTGTGTTGTTCCATCCTAAACATAAAGGTACGAAATAGGTTCTGAATATGTGTTCATAGAGCTCCAGTAAACTTCTTGTATTCTCACTCTACACCTTAAAGCATTGATATTGTAGTTATTTTCATGGTGCTAGAGTGTCATTTTTGACTACATGCTGCGAGTTCTCAGGAAGATGTTCACGGCTTTCTGGAGTTAGGTCTTTACCTAACCGTGTGAATCGGAAAGTTCTAAATGCAAGGCAGGATCCTGTGAACGTATCTTTGGTGCCTACTGTTTAACTGACCATCCCTTCTAGGAAGAAAAGAGACAAGTGATCCTGTGGCAAAGCACTGCCTCTGCACCTACTGAGGAAAGTTCAGAACTTGTGTCTGACAGTTCCTAGGAAAATGTTCCAAATCCAGAATATTTACAGAGAAACTTCTCATGACTCACTCTATACCCTCTGGACAGCTACAGTTTATTATCGAATCTCAGGTAAGAGAAAAAAATAAAAATTATCTTTCTTCCAAGGAAAAATTTCAGGAAAATGGTTAAAGTGAATCTCATCCCAAATATTGACAAAGATACATTTTTTTAAAAAAAATCTGAACTGTCTTTTAGCAATTTATCCTGAATGAAAACAAAACTGACTCTATCCTCCCACTGGTATTGAGCTACTCTACGAACGTAAACAGCCTCAGTCAACAGAATCATGGGTTGGTTTATGACTTGACAAACATCTTATGTTCTGCAGTGTTATAAAAAAAAATAAATAATACTAATCTAAATTCTAATACCGGCTGCTCTTAAGAGGACTCAGACATTGCATGCAACCATTTCCCTAAATCTTGTACTTCCCTGGTTTCATTTAGACATTAGAATTACAGCTTCTTGTTTGTGTTGGTTTGCTCAGAGACTTTTTGATCAATGGGTTAGTAGCCTAAAAAGGTAATTGCAAGGTGACTGAAATAGTTCGTGTCTGATTAACTGATGAGCTCCAAGTGAAATAAAAATAATTATTACTCTGAGTGTCGGATCAGTTAACTTCACTAGGATGCTTTCAAAGAGTTTGAGATTTAGGATGATAAAAAGAAATAATCAGATAGGTAGGTACAATAAAAATCAGCAATAAAACCTGAATTCTAATTAATTGCCAGGTACCCCAGTGATGTGACAGGAATGCTGGTTCTCACTTTCACTCTGCATCTTTGGAAGTGGGTAACTGAATCCACTCCATCTTCCACGTCAGGAGGTGTGAGACTCCTATGTAGACAAGTGGATATGACCCAGGCTTGTTAATATGCAATTTATTCCTCAGTGGAGTTGAGAATCTAGTCCTAAGCATTTAGCATTTTAATAGCTGACTTTACTGTAATCCCTTAAAAATAAGGCATGCTGGCTTGGTCCAAATCGTGGAAAAAAAAAAATATTAAAAAAAAAAATTGATGGTTTGTTTCAACATGAAAGGACATTTCACAAAAGCTGATTTTATCCTATGAACACCAGTTTTTCCAGGTTCCTTCTATGTTCATTTAACAATGAAAGGCTCCTCCAAGTGTTATTCAGACCCTGAAAGACGCTATCTCTTACCATTGGCTATTGAAGAAATTTAGAGGCACCAACATTCCACAACTCAAACATTTGCAAAGGCGCTTTAAAAAACACAGCCAGAGAAATATTTCACGTCAATTTAACCTGTTCAGCAGCAAAACCAGAAAGAAATCAATATGGTTCTGCTGTCCTAATTACAAACCAACAATTTTCCCCTCCTGTTATTTTGCCTAACATCAAAACATCACAGTAAAATTTTCTGCTATTTATTAGCCTCTAATCTCCTTGAAAGAATAAAGCAAATAAACCAGGCAATTATCAGACATTCTATTGCAGCACAAATCCAAGTGGAAGACCTGCAGCTGCCCTCCTATCTGGATCGTCAAAGCTCTGTGTGTGTGTATAAATAAATAAAAAAATTAAGCAGTTGGCTTGGGGTGGGCAGGGGAAGAGGGGTTGCTCCTGACACTCTATTTTAAAGCATATTGGCTAGAGGATATAGGATCCTGTTGTTTTATATGCCTTGAATAAAAATGCCAAGTGCTTCAGCTGCACAGAGCTTGGTGAAAAAAGGCGATCAAAGCCATGGACCAGCTTTAGTTTACAGTCCTATTTCACTGCAAATGGTGATACAATAAACAGAGCAGAATGAGATTACTGGAAGACTTTGCCATAAGGTGCCATCCCATACATCTTCTCTTCCTATTCCTAGGCATCAGTGGAAAATTCAGCCTAAATTGCTAACTTCTATTAATGTATATAATGTTGTATTTTATTACTCTGACTCTAAACCAAAACCAGGATACAGTTCAGCTTACTTAGATCAGGTCTTTGGTGAAATCCTAACTACCAACCAGGTTGGTTTCAGCACTTAAAACACCACCTATGTTTCACAATGGAGCTGGTCCTAATGGGATCTGGAAGATACGAGCTTACATCCTGATTTTTAGAATAAAAGAGGAGCACTGCTCCAAGTGACAGTTGGCATGCTGCAATTATCTTGGCATATTCAATGTTCAGGGATAACCAAACACCCACTGAAAGGCTGCATGTTTTGGGAACATAAGAGTGGCAAGATAAGTGTAAGGACAGTATTTTAGTAGAAAAAAAATATCATCTTTAGTGTATTATCTTTGGTATCCTTTAGTAGAAAAAGCACACTGCTCTCAAATGGTGGGGTTTTTAGACTTTGCTAATGGACATTCTGAGTCCTTAACATCACACTCTAAAAGAGACTTTGTGAATTATAGCTCATAAACCTTGGCTTTATGTCACCTCTTAGGAAAAAAAAAATATTGGCAGTTTGGCAGCTGCAGCACGAGGAGGCAGGATTTGCACATATGTGATCGGCCTGAGAGTAAAATAGAGAAGCTGGACAGTTTTAAAAACTGGTAAGTGATATATTCTTATGGCAGCTTCCATTTAGTAAGTGCAGGCAATAGAGTCAAAAATAAGAAGCATTTGGAGCTTGTCTACAAACTGTATCAGTTGCTCTATCACCCAACGACCCCTCCCCAGCTGAGAAGGAGGATCAGGAAAAGGAGAGGAGACCTAGATGCTGAAATGCAGAACAGATTGTATGGAATAGCTGAATTAATATTAATGCCAATAAGAAAATATACAAAGTTGTACTCAGCCCAGCAAACGTACGATAAACAGGAGCATCCTCAGGAGCCAAAGAAGGAAGAGGAGGAGCAAGATCAGGAGGAACCCAAACAGGAGCCCCTATCCTCAGAAAACTTCCACCTTTATACTGAGTGTGATGCTTATGGGATGGGACCCACCTGTAGCCAGCTTGGGGCAGCTGCCCTGGCAGTCCCTCCCAGCTTCAGCTGCTGGTTGGCTGGAAGCTGCTAATGGCCTCCAGACCATGGGTGGCCCAGGATTCTGTCCCACCCAAACCAGGACAGGGCTTTTCAGTAACTACATATTCATCAGATGTGCTTATGGGTGATTTGTACCTCACTCAAATGGAAGCCCAAGAATATGCCAAGTTCATAGCAACTTGCGATAACCCCTGCACCAGTATTTCAAATGTCCAGTATTCCAAATATCCCATTAATACTGCACTGGCTGTAGATGGCTGCATAGACATCTTTGTGCCTCCACAAGAAGACATCATCAGAAAAAGAAACCTTCATTTGAACACATCTGCCTGACTCATCTGAGTAAACTTGAAGAAAACCAGAGGGAAATGATGGCCGAATGCTATCAACATATCATTTGTGACTTTAACAGCATTTTTTCTTTCTGTAAGTTTAATACTTGTGCTCATGTTTAATACAAGAAATGTAACTGAAAATTACACAAAATAAAAATCATTCTGCCTGCTTCCCAAAGTCATTATTCCGGTTCCAGAAATTAACCAGAAGCTAAAGATTATGATATTTAGTATAGTCTGGCCTTTAAACTTTTATAAGCTCTTTTAATGATTGAACGTCTAGAACTCTCGTCCTTAAATTTTCCTTGCAACAAAGGTTCCATTTGCAGGGGAAATGAAAATTCTTATGTACAATATAGAGGTGTTCTTCTGAACAAGATAATTGACTGAATGTACTCGTAAAATTACCTTCCAACAACTTAATTTGTTTCTGGGGAGCATTCCTTTTTAAGAGGACTGAGAAAACTGAAAAACAGAGCAATAGCATGGAGGTGTCTCTGCTGCTCTGAATGGAACTGAAGAGCCATCCACCTGTCTCGGGGGAGGAGGAACTGGACATCCTGCTTTCAACAACTGGGAGCCAGGGAGCCAAGTGGGAACAGTTTGGCTGTTAACTTTTATAGCAGATCAGAATAGAAGAATGAATATTCTTTGGGTAAACAAGATAGACAACTTTGCTAAGCTAGTCTAAGTTCAGGTTTGGCTTAGGTCCTGCAAACAGCAGGATTTTGTACAGTATATTCCCATTAACTAATAAACATCACTTCAGTTTGAGGTTTCATGAATCATTGTAAACTATATCTGGTCACATTATTTCTTCACAAACTCCAGGAGTTCTAGAACAGTTGTTTCTACGGACTCTTTGGAGAACTCAGACATGACCACTGCTACTGAAGGCACAACTCCAAGCAGGAAGAAGCCAAGAGGGCTTCCTCTGACACTGAAGTGCTGCTGGGGACTGTTTCAAAGAGTTGGAAATGTGTCTTCAACCTGACTCGACAGCAAAGCGAACGTGTGATCTGAGTGTGACGCAGGAGCAAGTAGCTTTCAGTGGGAGAGAGTTTTTACTGAGCTGAGGATTGAGCCTCCAAGTTCTGCATTTCAGTAGCAGGTTTCAGTGTGTCATTTTGGATTGTTATAAGAATGTGATCTTGGTCATGATAAGAACAGCAAGTCAATCTTATTTTATTAAACTTCGCAGCAGTAATATCTTCTAGCACGGTATCAGCCCATCTCTATTTAGGATTACGTGGGGTTTTTTTGCCCCGGACTCCGAGTGATCAGTAAGGCATCAGGCTTCTGTATTTGTGGCAACTTTCAAAACTCGCTACTTTTCTATATAAGAAAGTAAATCTAAAAAAGAGGAATGAATTCATTCGAACAGCAGCAGTTGCAAAACATCAAAATCGTGATAGGTTATCAATGGATTAATAAAAGAGTAGAGAAAGCCAGAACATACCAAAAATGCCTGGGGTGGTTGTTGTTGTTCATCACACTGCATCGAGAACAGTCTCAGACCACTTGAAGAGATAGTTTTTTAGAGCAGATATTTGTATTTTTAATAATAGATATTTACATGCAGACTGACAATACCTTCAAGAGACAAAAAAGCCTAAAGAGACTTTGCTAATACCTGCTAATACCACCCATGAATATTCTTCCCCTTAAAAAAGGTGATCTGCCTTCTTCCCTTCACTCTTAATTTGCCTTTTTCATTCAGCAGCATGCAAAAATTCTATGATCTCACACAATTAAAAATTTTAAAAAATGAAAAAAACCCAAACCAACAGAAAAATCTGCCCCATTACAGAACCCAGAAACCTCTAGTTGCCTCCACAGGCATGAAAGATGCTGTTCCAATTTCTCCACATCATCCACTCATGAATGAGTATTGTTGTGTCCATTAACTTTGCATTCCTTCCATGGGTAACGAAGGACTTTGAACTAATCTGCACACAAAGCTGGCTTAGCAGGGTTTGGAGTTTTAATTGAACTTTGTATTCATTTACGATTATTTTGGTTTGTTTACTTTCCAACAGCATTAGCAAACCTTTAAAAAGGAGATACAAATAAAATTTGTGCCAATTACATATCAGAATAATTGGATTTTATTAATCTAAGAATTTATGCAATCGATTTAGTTATTGGTGCTCTCATTTCAGATCTCCCATTATTCTTCACACTAATTAAGCACAACCCCTAATGAGTAGGTCTGAAATAGGACTCTCTACTCACCCTGAATAGAAGGTTCCTTAAACAACCATTGGTAATTACTTTAAGGAACCAAGCATGTTTTATAAATTAGTTTATTTATATTTTTTTCAAAAACATGTGAGTCTGTAAGGCAACAGCAGCTTTCTTGGTTCAAAATGAGAAATTTAAATTTAAAATGAGAACCCTATATTTCATTTACAGTATTGTCTGCAGTTATAGACTTACAGGAGAACAGAGCTCACAAGTTTTACTTTTTATTCCAGTACTGCCTGAGTTTGGGCAAATGATTTATATTTGCCTTCTTAAATATGTTGTTCTTCAGCAAGGATAAGTGCACATCAAAATGGAGGATTAACAAATACTGGAAATAAACATTGGGTTATGCAGAGGTCTTTCTGAATAACCATAATAGCTTTTGGAGGTTATCTTCCTCCTATGTCTCTATACATTCGATCTGGAAGAACATTCCATTTTTTATGGTGTCATGTAGAGAAAAGATTCTAGACATGAGAGCCTGGCAAATAGGGTATTACAGAGACTATCCTTCCTCAGAGAGACGTAAGAAAAAACACATTTGAAAAGGAAGGTGCTATTTCTGATACAATAAAGTGTTTAGAAGAACTAGAGGATATGCTAATTCCAAAAGTGAGTAAGGGAAACACGTTGGGTTTTCAACGGAGGAGTTCAAAGGAAGGGGGATAAAATCAGACTGGTTAGGAAAAATAATAAAGCTGAGGGACTGTTTTTGATGGACAGGAATGGGACAATATTGTGGAGGTCAGAGAATAAGTAACCAAGAGAATGATGTCAGAAAACAAAAAAGGGAAATAACAAAGACAAGGATAATAATTAGAACTGTGCAGCCTGCAAGATAAAAAGCATCTCCCAGAGAGGCTGAGAAAAAAAAAACAAACCACCTTTCTGTAAGAGCATACTTAAGAAAAGGCAAAAATGCCAGAGAGCAGAGGAGGGGGGGAACAAATATAACACACCACAGTGTGAACACCAAGGTCAGAGAAGGATGGGGTGGAGGTGCTCCAGGGAGCCCAGAGATTCTCCTACAGGCTGTGGAAGAGACCGTGGTGGAGATGGCATTTCCCTGCAGGTGACTCCACCCTGGAGCAGATATCCACAGTGCAGCACATGGAAGAGCCCATTCTGGAGCAGCTGGATATTTTCTGAAGGAACTGTGGCCGGTGGAGAGGCTATGCTAGAGCAAGAGAAAGATGTGGGGAGGAAGGAACTGCTCAAGGAGGCAGAGGAATCAGGAATGAAGTTGAGTCTGGAAAAAAAAGATGGGGAGGGGGGAAGATGGTGTTTTAATCTTGTCTTTGTCATTATCCAAATCCATTTTAACTGCAGCAGATGAAATTAATTCTCCCCAAGCTGAATCTGTTTTGTCCATGACAGGAACTGGTAAATGATCTCAACCCACAGGCTTTTTCATCTTATTTTCTCCCTGTATGCTGTTGAGGGAGGGAGCGGAGGGAAGGAGGGGCTGGGTGGGCATCTGGCCAAGGTCAACTCAGCACACAGTTACCAACAAAAAGAGCAGTGTATTGGTACTGACATTTCTTGACTAGATTCTACTTTTTTTTCTGTGGATAATTTATCTTTTAAAAAGGTAAAGATAATGTTAGTTAATAGTCAGTGGTAATTTGTAGTGGTACAAATGCCACATTTCTTTTCATTTCAAAACACCCCATTTTAAGGCTCTGAGAGTTTCAACTCCCATTACAAAGTGAGAACAGTTATTAAAACATTCACTAAAATTACTTTTGCTTAGTAAGATGCTATTTAAGGACTTAAAAATAAATTTTCTTTTATTAAGGACAAAAATATACCCACAAGTAACAGAAGTAACAAAAGCTGTTTTCCTCAGGATTTATGCCTTACAGCCAGGAACAGTTTATATGATGATTAGGGTATTCTTAATACTTTTCTTTCCCTTTGAATTCTTTAATGTCTAATTAAAGTGCTGAATAAAGGGAGACCTTCTTGTGGCCTTCCAGTATCTGAAGGGGGCCTACAAGAAAGCTGTGTGCAGTGGCAGGACAAGGGGTAATGGCTTCAAACTGCAAGAGGGTAAATTTAGATTAGAAATTAGGAGGAAATTCTTCACTTTGTTTTTTCCAACAGTTTTTTAAAATTAGCAGCCTTCTCTTGTATAACTGCCATATATGTGACTATCACTGTTAACAATAATAAATTCTAAGGGGAAGGACTTCTTTTAAAGTGCTGAAGAAGCTCCCATTATTTCCACACTATACTCACTTCCCTGCCTAATAAATGAAGGAAAAAGAAAATCCAAATAGAAAAATATATATATATTAGGCTATACTAGAGCTACATTTCAAACCAAAGTAAAACAGTATATATAAAAAAATATTTTCCTTATTTTTCAATTAACACAGAGCTGTTTTGAAAGTGTCTCAGTCAGACCTGAAGTGACAGGTTTGCATCCATTGCCATTGCCACTAAATCCCCCGAGATTTTTTTATTACTATTATTTTAAAATTTAGGTGTGCTAATTAGAAAATTGAATGAGTAGTTTGCAACATAAAAATGCTTTCTCTTCAAAATACGTTTAAAAAGCTGACAAACATCATCATTAAATACTTCCAGAGTCCATACTACCAACCAGTTCTATATATAGACGTATAGGACTGTAATCAATGATTAATTGATTAGTACTCACAGCAATAATGGGTATCTAGGGGAAATGAAGTACATTTCTCTTTAGCTAAATATTTATATTGATATATGTAACACATTTCCATAAATTGAAGGATCAGAGGGTCTTATAGGGTTTTTTTTCCTTCACATATCTAATGTGCTAGTGTATATTTTGCAGGTTATAAGACACCTAAAACTGCAAGCTCTTTTTTTTTTTTTAATTTCAGTTTAATACTATTATAGGAGAACTAAAGTCCTTTTCCACACCAGACACTGAGCTTAAACTTGCCACCTCACTTCACTTTTTCAGCTGGAAAATACATGACAAACACAATCGCATCCCAGCAGTTCCCCATGGCACTTCAGAATTAAAAGATAATTCAAATGATATCTCACTAGAGGAAAAAAACAAACCTAAAGCTTACAATGACAAAGAGTAAAAAAATACTTTAGCCCAATTCTTTTCGGAATAAAAAAGAATGCTTTGTACTCCAAAAGGTAGAATTCGCCTCTGGGAAAGTCATTGCAGCACTTTTTAGATAAAAATCAACGTTAGAAAAAGAAAAAAAAAATAAATCAAATTCTGGAATAGTCAGGGACTGTTAGCATGATAATGAACTTTGGCACCCAATTAGGTAGGGAATATCGAAGCTCTTCAAAGCTCCATTTATGTATAAACTAGATCAAAGTTGTCTGTCAACTGTCTTAGAAAAAAAAAAAAAGAAAAAGCATTTTCAATTCCTATTTTCCTTCCTCTTCTGCCATCTGATTTTCCCCTCCTACTTTAAGGGTTCTGACAACTTCTAATGGCACCTGTCAGCAAATCACTGGGCGCAACCCGGAGAGATGGTGGGAGGAAACATTCAGCTTTTACCTGGAAGTTGAACCATTGTCATGTGCGGAGCTTAGGGTGGACTTACTATGCCTGATACAATTTTAAAATGTAAAAGAATGTATGATCCACAAAAATGTCTGTTAGAGTTGGAGGAGGATACTTAGCCATGCTACATTTAGGCACCTACCTTGAATTAGGAGACTAATCATATTGGCTATGCAGACAGATGCCTCCTCCTAGAGGACAATTCTGAGAAGAACCATCAACCTAATTGTCGCAGTTTAGGGTCAGGGCAGCCCCTAAACCTAACAGATGCTCTCTGTTAAGAGAAAAGGAATAAGGGAGAGAGACTTAGCGATTAGAAAAGGAAACTAAAACAGCTTTAATAAAAACGAAAATAATAATAATAAGATGGAAAGTATACAAATATATACCTAGTATCAAACCCAAACACCCCTGATGGCCATTATGTCACTGTCACCACAGATGTTGTGGAGCAGGCACCGGGAAAGAACCAGACAGGGCCCAGCAGCAGGTGGAAACAGAGTTCAGGAGCTGGATTCCTGTGCTGGATTCAGGAACACTCTGATCAGGATCGAAGGCGAAATGAACTGAGTCCTCTTTGGATTCCAGCCATTGAAGGAACGAGGAAGAATGCGAGCAAGGGCCCAGAGCAAGAGCCCCTGAGGCAGGGCCTCTGGTAGCCCAATATGGCATCTATGGGATGGAACACCCTGTGAGGCAGTTTAAGGGCAGCAATCTGTCTGCTCCTCCCCGCAGGTGCAGCTTTTACTTTCTACCCTCCCCAACGTGGTGCACAGGGTCCAGCAGTGGCCTTGGTCTGCACACCAGTCCCTGCTACTAACTCCAAACATCAAGTGTTATCACTGCCAGAAGCAGGCCTTGCCTGCAAAAACATGCTGTTCATTTCAGAAAGTGCAGTCAGTTAATGGAACCGAGTTGAAAAGTAAAAATCACAGAACAGAATTTTTCTGTTCTAACTCAAATCAGGACACCAACACCGCTAAGCCCACTACTAAACCATGTCCCTCAGCACATCATCTACATGGCTTTTAAATCTCTCTAGGAATGGAAACCTCGCCTCCTCCCTGGGCAGCCTGGTTCAGGGCTTGACAATACTTTTGGTGAAGATGTTTTAAATAATATCCAACCTAAACCTCCTCTGGTGCAATTTGAGGCTGTTTCTTCTTGTCCTATTGATGGACAATGGAAATTGTTTTAGCTGAGTGGGCAATTATGGGCCTGTTTTAATTTTATTTTTGTAACGCGTGCCTGATTGCAGTTAAAAATCTAGATCTGCAGAAAAGCTAAATTGAGTAAAATGTTTTGGTGGGCTGTTTGGGTTTTTTTCTGTCTCACTTGTTCTAAGGAAGCACCTAGAAACCACAGTAAAGTATGACCAGGCTAAGGAGGGGAATATTAAAACACAGTATCTGTACTAAAAATTCTGTTTTCTAAAGAGAAGAGATGGAATCAGAAATGAAGAGGCAAAGAATGGTAAAATAATTGCCAGGGTCACACAATACACTACTGTGAGCAATGCAACCTCTATTTCCTATCCTCCTGTGCACTTACCTTCCCCTTGAAAATCTGTTGCCTCTTGTATTCAATTAATCAATATACCAACATTCTTTGTGTGAATATAAGTTAATGAAAACCCCTAAACCAAGGATAAGAAGGTAAGGAACACCACTGTCTCAATTATTTAAGAGCTGGAAAATGAAAACTCTAGAACTT
The DNA here is from genome assembly GCA_013396935.1 of Baryphthengus martii. Lineage (NCBI taxonomy): Eukaryota > Metazoa > Chordata > Aves > Coraciiformes > Momotidae > Baryphthengus > Baryphthengus martii. The sequence goes on along the minus strand of VWZK01006482.1, from coordinate 191,916 downwards.
CAATCCCCTGCAACAGTATCACTGGTGCAAAATCTGCATTCCTCAGGAAGAAAAGATCCAGAACATTGAAATGATTTGCAGAAGACGATGCAGGAAATCTATAGCAAAACATTTACTTTGAATTGCTTAGCTCTCAACCCAGCATCTTAATCACAGAATGCTTCTGCCTCCCCATACTAAATGTGATAAATAGACACATCTGAGCCTAACTCTCCCCTCCTCTTCAAGGTGTCTTAAGAACTCTTATCAATTTTGATGGCCTGTGTCTGAGCACAACTTAAGACAGACTTTTGGCCTTTAAGTTTTAAATTTTTTTATTAAGCTGTTGATACTTTGTTAAAAAGGAGAATAAAATTGAAAAAGATTTGTTTGTATTGCCTGTTCTTGGTATTTGACACTTGGGTTAAAATTATGTTTTGGAATAGACTGTAATTTCCTAAGTCTGGAAACCATTTTAATATTTGTGTTAAATCATTCCTAGATTATATACTAAAGGTTATTAATATTTTAATCCCTTTGGGTTAAAGAGGATTAAATAAGGACATGTACGAACTCAGCCTATGTAGGACTGATTTCTGAAATGCTATGCTAATTGTTATGTTTTAAACCTCAAAAAATTATTTTCTTCATTGTATTGGATAGATGTTTGAAACAATTATATTTATGTTTTTCCTCCAAAGCATCTTGTATCTTCTGAATTGTTTGCAACTTTACCTTGGAGCTCTTTTTCAGTGGTATTTTGTTGTTTTGGTTTTTTTTTCAGGCATAAGGAGAGAAAAGGGTCAAAGGAGGAGAGGAGGAATAAATATACAAACCTAGCCATAGCAAGAAGCTGTTACTGGAATTTGGCTTTCTGAGAATAGTTGCAGAGAGACAGGAGTTATAGAAAGAAACTAAAAAGTTTATTTTCATAGAAGGAAGTATAGTTTATTCTGAAATGGATTCAGATATTGATTTTTTTTTTTTCTTTCTGCTTGAAAGTCTACTTGTTTTTGAAGAAGTAGAAAGAATGGCATGTGAAATGGCAGGATAACCTCTAACAGAAGCCTTGAAAGCAATTCTGTAGCCATTATCTAACTCAGCTGGCCCATTGAGAACTAGAAAGACGGAGGACCTGTGTCTTTCATTTCATAGTAGAACCAATTTTGCTACAAATTGAAGGAGTATTTTAAGGACATGAGTTTGCTTTCCATATTTCAATTCAGTAAACAGGATCATTCACTGTGCTTGATAAAAATGGGGTTTGGATTCCCGGAAGAAATATCTATAACATCTTCTTGAAATTAGAGGCACAGACATGTTGACAACAAGTGTTCGTGAAGGTAGATGGATGTGCTTCAGGAATGTGTCACACAAATGTAGACACAGGGCATGATGTGAAAATGGCTGCAAATTTACTCTAAATTAGTATAAAAGGTATTCTAAAAATAGTATAATTTTGGCCTCTAGTATTAAAAGGGATAAATTCTATCAGACACTTAAATCAGTTTAGAAATTTAACATGTTAATTATCCACTTTATTATATTAAACACTTAAATTGGTTTAGAAAAGTAGCACATTAATTATCCAAGTTAAGATTTCTTTTCTTCTTGTGGTGGGGGTTTTTTGTTGGCTTTTTTTTTTCTTTGTTTTTTAAATGACTATTAAGACTAGCTTCCCTTTGGCCAAAAGATGAGGAAGAAAAATGCATATTTTCAAACCTCTTTTCTACTCTATCAGTTGTCTCTTAACACCACAAACATCATCTTCTTAGCAGGCTTGCATTTTATCCCAAACTACCTTCCTGCTAGCTTTAAAGCTAGGACAAAACACCTATGGAAGGCTTTGTTTCCTTAAATCCTTTTCCCTAAACATTGCTCTTGACAGATATTAGGAGAAACAATAACCTCAAGTAGCAGCCAAAAGGAGAGGGAGAAGAAAGGTACAGCAGGAAAAGAACTAAAGTTTATCATGCCATCCCCTCCACGTTTTGACATCTGGAGACCAGCAAAATCCACAATTGTCCTGAACATCTTGATTTGCAGTAATACACCATGTTGATTCTGTATAGTAGCAGAGCCTACACTACACAGACCAAGGCTACAAAGTGATCACATCAAGAAGTACCTACTCGATGTTGTCTCATGTGCAGTCTTAACAAGTGGCAGAAAGATGAGGAAATGCTGTACAAAAAGCAATTCAAAAGCATGAAGAACAAAACTCCTTGGTGTAATATAGAAATAGCATTATGTACAATATTATCCTTTAAAAATAGAAAGACAGACAATGTGCTAATTCTAGAAGTCATTCAAAGTCGTGTGCATTACATAACAGATTTTCCTTCTTTGTGCATATAATTGTATTTAAAAGGAAGACACCTCTTTGATGTTGACCACTGAAGAAACTGTCTGTGCTCTGGAATAAGCCTTTTATGAAAACGGGAATGTATAGAATCATTCCTATCCCAAATTTGCTAATAATTCACTAATTCACCCTACTGTCTGTAATATGAACCACATAACTCTTCCTACTGAAAAAAAAACAGCAGAAAAATGTCACAAATTGGAATGAACATAAGAAGAAACAACTCTATTTTTAAATTATTGCAATACCAAGAAAATTGCATTCTTGAAAAATGCTGCCACATCGGATGAAAGTCAGGAGTGTGTGTTTCAGTTACAGTGACCAGTTTACTCCTGAATATTGGGAGTGGCCTATGGAAATCATAGCTTTGATTTATTTTTTCTCCCAAAATGTTGAGTTATCTCCTTTGGTGGATATTATCACTCTTTTGCTGGGCTTTCTTTAAAGGGACTGAAAAAATTCTACCTTTTGAAAATTATCCCCCAACTGAGTGCAATAGTAGCTGATTCAGGAAAAAGCAGAATGTAAAATCTGATCTTGGTGGGTAAGTGAAAAGAGGAAGGCAATTTTCCACTCTCCTCTTTATAATTTCCAAGCCTGCCTATAAAATCTACTATCAGTTCAGGGTGTCCTACTGCTCTGAAAAAAAAATAAAATAAATATTTTCAGCACACCTTTAAACTCTTATCAATGCAATATTGAAGGTTCAGAGATAGCAATGCAAAGATTACCAGTAATTTTAAGAGCAGCAGGCCCCATGAATAAGCAGCAAATCATTATTTTCAAAAGGTCATTCAGCACAATTGAGTTCTGCTATCTTTCATCAAAACACATACAGGATGTTATTGCTAAGAATGCAAGATGACATTCAAAGCAAAGGCTTGCTATAAAGGGAGTACTACGATGGCTATTTTCAGTAACTTGTCATTTAGTTCTGTCAGCCACGAGCTGCACAATAACACAGGACGCACTCTGCTTTTTGGTTTGAGCTGGAAACTGGATTCTGAAATGTGCCTGAAAATAAAATGAAATAAAATGTCATTAAGTATATTAGATATATTTATATATTATATTGCATATTTGATACATTTGCTGTATGAAGCGATATAAAATATAAATATATCTAGTTTCAACAAAATTGAAGAAACTGGTGTTTGTTGGCTGGAACGAGGCATTCCTTACTATTCTTCATTGCTTTAGAGTCCTTATGGTTTCCTTTTAAAATTTGCATTTCAGTACATGAAGCTGCAGAGAACGCTTTTGTACCTGTCCCAAAGTGCAGCCAGAAAGATCCAAGACAGAATAATATAGGGAAAAGAAGAGAAAATGAGGATAATAGGAATATTATCTACCTGTGTAGGCTAGCAGCTCCCACCGTTCATCAGTGGGAGTCAGTTCATCATTTTGAGTCAGTTTTTTATCATTTATTTCGTAAGGATTCAGCAACTAGCAAGTGTTTATTAGGCGTTCATCAAAGAATAGTGTAGATTGGAAGAGACCTCTGGAGATCACCCAGGGCAGGCCACACAGGAACAGATCCAGGTGGGGCTAAAAAGTCTCCAGAGAACTTCAAAACAAGCTTTCTGCTTTCTTGAGTGAGGACACTTAATCCACCAATCTTTACCTGTGTTTGCTAAATATATATCTAACCACTTGCTTCACTTCCCTTCCTCCCCCTCCCTGAAAACAAAGACCTCATCAAAACATCTAGCTACAGAAACAGAAAAATCGTCTTACACCAAAGTTAACAATCCTCTGAATTTCCTGGTTTTCAAATTATCAGGAATTAAAAGTACAAGTGAAAGAGAAGAGGATGGCTTTAGTACTCTATCAGGAAGTAACAACAATGTATGCTTTGGAATGGAGGTTTCAAATAGCCGTGTATCACCACGAATAGACCTATTCTTAAGAACTCTTTATTCACATAGCTCTGCTCTGAATCACCCAAATTAAGGCTACTGCTGTAAGAGGCTGGAAGAAATATGGAAAATTTATAAAGCAATCTGTTTCAGATAGCTTCCATTCTTCCATGAAAAATCTATTAGTTTTGGAATACAAGAAGGTTTCCAAAGCTCCACAAAAAA
>VWZK01006482.1:147233-187467 GCA_013396935.1 Baryphthengus martii | reverse complement strand
CCCAAAAAAAAAAAAAAAAAAAAAAAAGAGTCTCTTTAAGAATATAAGCTATTAGAAATCCATTCTGGTCATAGTATTTTTAATATTAAGCGGGTTTTTTTTTGGATAATTCTGACTTCTGGAAAGATTTAACATTTCTTTCTGAGAACGAACTACTTGAATTGATGGGCACCACTAACTTAATTTTTCTGGATCATTTAGCCTATTCCTTCCCATGACTTATTGTTAGCCTCTTGGAATCATTCTGAACAATATACTGCACGCTATAGAGTGCACTGTATCTCACCACTTTATGACTTTTTATTGCTGCTATATTTTTCTATGACCTTGAAATGCATTAAATGTGATAAATAATATCACTAGTTCATGGAACACTGTGAAGCACATTTAAGTTTCTGATGCGTAGTACAGGAAACTCCCAGTGCAGCTTCTTTGATGGCATTACAATTGAAATCCAGTTTGAACCTTGCCTGAACCCACACTTAAGTTAATTGTTGTTATTCCTGTGTCTTAATAAGCTTTTGGCTGCTCTTTGATGAAGCTTGGGAAAGCTTGTCAGCACACAGCCAGAACCTGCAAATGTTTGGTCAGAATAATTATGTCTTGCCCTGCAACAGAATGAACAATCATTCACTGAAGAGGGAGGGAAATGTGTAATCAGGGGGTTTTCTTTTCAAGCTGCTACCATTTATGAGCTATTTATCATAGTGGTGAATAGGACTTAATCCTTTCTTTGCACAAACAGAGGCTTAGGTTCAGAAGTTATTAGGTTGTGGAAGACGTTGATCTCCACAGAACACATCCACTTAAATTAAAGGTGCTATTACTTAAGGTATGTAAGCAGATTAGCACCTAGAAAGGTTAAACTGGAGGAGGAGGAAAAGCAGCCTTACTGAAGATGCATGAAAATTTCTACAATGACACGAGAGCTGCATTTAGCTTTTATTTTAGCACCTCAAATAATTTTAATACTAAGTGTTTCCGGGGCATGACAGGTATGCGCATGTGCTTGCAAATGCCGTAATTCCTTCTCACTGCTCCTCCAGAACCATGTTGAGAAAATCCTGATGCTAAAATAGCAGCTGTATTAGCTATGAAGCTCTCACACAAACCCACAAGCCTACACACTGGCATTTTAAAGCAAATTTCCATTTCATTTGCTAGTATTTTTAACTGATATCCAGCTGGGTTTACAGATCTGCTTCAATCAAGTATATGTTATTACTATGACACTCAGTTAGATATGTTAGGTGGGCTTTTAAAATTATTAACCTTGTTATAATTGAAGTTATCATTGAAGTCTAGGCTGCAGATTTGAAAAAAACCCAGACCTTCACAGTGAAATTTCTTGTAAAACGCAAGGGATGATGTCAACTTAACACCCATTAAAACAAGAGGCCTGAGCAGCAAATCCCTGTGGATCCCTAACAGCCTTTAGTTTAGAGCATATCAGTGTTCCTAGTCTCTCAAATCAAAAATAAGTAACGAACATACTGGATTTTGTAGTCTCAAATAGTTGAGAAGGTATGTTTTGGGAAATGAAAACATATCATCAAGTAGACTGAAGCCATTTTTTTGTCCTTTTTTGTTGTTTTCCCCTCAACCTGTCCTTCCTTGGCATTTTGATTCTTTGAAGCACTTTTATACGTAGTCTCATTGTTTTTTGAACTCTTATAAGTTTTTTCTATATTCAGATATATTTTATTTTCCATTGGCAGAGGCAAAAATGTAGCAGCAGAGTAAGTCCTTAGTTTTATTTTTTTTCTCCATGGTTTTGTTTGTGTTTAGAAGCAGAGATCAAGCGCACGCGAAAAGTAGTCACATGCAGAATGACTAAGCTACAGAGCCTAGACATAAACTCATAAATTAATTTCAAATTTTTAATGAGTCCACCTTCTCATGAATAACACTTTCAAGGGAACTTTATCAAAATGGTAGTCAACGTGAGGTCCTACAGCAGCATTTGGAATTAGCTGGGATGTGATTACAGTCAAACTGTGATTTTTCTTCTAATAGAAGCACAGAAACAAAATTCTTGGACATGTCACGCTTAAGAAAATCTGAGGTATCTTATCATTCCATAGGAAGAAAAATTGTGCTTTACCTCAATAACTCATTTTAAGTAGTTCCAGTTCAGAACACCAACCCTCTCTTGCATGTCTACAATTACTAAAAAACAGATCTGCATATAACAATGAACTTGAGAATGACCTGTGTTTACACAGAAAGGTAATAAATGAAGCACTTTAATGAGATTTTCATTTAAAATTTTCCCTCTCACTTACGCTGGGATAACAGACCACAAATTAATCCTGCTTTGTTTTCAGAGACTAGCCGCTGATTTAATGAATTGCTTTGAACCTTTCTTTGTCCGGTGCAAATAAACATTTAGTGTTCAGCTTTCATTCAATATTTGAACTGGAACAATATGTTCTTTCTTGAGATGTCATATTTAAGTAGTTCAAGAAATACAAATCATAAAAGTAATGATTTTATATAGCAATTGATCCTCTACAGCTTTCTGCTGTTTCAATTTTATTTATTTTTAGTTGTTGTTTGTTATAAGTTGGGTATAGCATCAACATCCTGTTTCCAAAAGACTTTCAAAGGACTCCTTACTTTCTTTGATTGGTTATTTTCATAAACTCACAGGAAATTAAGCTGAAAAGTAAATAGAACCGTAGTACTGAAAAAAAACTAGAGAAGAAATTAGAATATACAGTTCATTAACTGTATATTTAACCCTGGCTCTGCTGTTGAGGTGCTGGATCTGGTGACTCAGTCTCTAAAGAGGTTTAGCTTCCTGTCACATTTTCATTTTATTTTCCTTTGTCCATTCATTCAGTGGAAAAACAACAGATACTATGTAATGCAAAAATCAGCACAAGACGACATCTTCACTATGATTACCTTCCAAAAAAAAAAACCAAAAACCCACAGCTATAAGCATTGATTTGACTAGAATATTAAAATGAGGGTGCACAAATAAAACCAGTTACCCAATGCTGCATCAAAGGTGATAAATATTTACCCAAAAAATCTTGCTTAAAGAAATTTTCTACTGGACAGCTAACGTTCTATGATTCCAAGAGAGACATTAAATGGCATTCTTTATATCATACATCATGGAATAGGTCAGATTTCACATACAAAGCCCACAGTAACAAACATCCTCATGGGAGGAAGTAACCATTTTGAAGGTTTCCAGGACTGAACCTTTAATACATTAAATAAGAGGAATTTCCATCCTGTGAAACATCACAGAAGACATCAGTGAAATGGATGAAACAGAAAAAGGCGAACAGCAAGATGAAGGTGTGATAAAAATCATCAAAAAGGGAAAAGAAGCTACCAGTGGAGAAATATCTGCTGTCAACATCAGTGCTGACAAAATAGAAACATTAATCCAAAGGAGATATTTCCATTAGCCTAATAGATACCCTTTCTACTATGTACAATGGTAACAACCAAACTGATTTTCTGCCTTTCAAATACACATGTAGACATCTGTAAACTGGAGATGGGAATACAGTAAAACTTGAAAACACACTAGAAGTTTCAATCTGTGAGTAGCTGGTTATAATTCACTTAATTTCAATTCTCTATGTCTCAGTTAAGGAAAATTGAGAGATAATATTGGAGAAAATGTTCTGCATGAGAGGTAGGGATGAAAAAATGCTAATTCTGGTTTTTAAAATAGACATTACAACAGCTTTTGCAAAATTTTAGTCAGGTAGCTAAGATTTTTGTGCATGCAATATAATACAGTGTTTGAAAGCCTTTCAGAAAGAGCTCGCCAGGTTGTCTTTTGTCTTTTCCCAATTTCTGGTTTTGTGCCTGCCAGCGACAACTCAATCAGATCCAAGAATCACAGAATGTCTTTAGTTGGAAGAGACCTTCAAGATCATCTAGTCCAACCTTCAACCAAAGACCGCAAGCTCACCACTAAACCATATCCCTAAGCACCAGGTCTACATTCCGTTTAAATACTTCCAGGGATGGTGACTCCACTACTGCCCTGGGCAAGTTATTCCAATATTTAATAACCTTTTCAGTGAAAAAAGTTTCCTAATGTCCAGTGTAAACATCCCCCTGGTGCAGCTTGCATCCATTACCTCCGGTCCTGGAAACGCTGCCTCTCAAACAGGTCAATTGCTGCTGGTCATCTCCTATCTCTGAAACGTGCCCTGGTTTTCAGCCCTTCCAAAGTTTGGTCTTTTGTGGGAGTGAGGTGGGAGTCACTGAAACTGAATATTGTGTGAGCTTGACTTGCCTTTCACCATCTCACCATCCTGCACGAGCCCTACAACGTGCCATTTAACAACCAGCTGTGACTTTGCCAGGTTGTATTTTTGGAGGACTTTTAGTGCCTACAATTCTTGCGTGAAAATCGGCCGTGCTAATTTTAGGTCCCATTGCCTAAATTATAGGCCCATAAGAATCTGATTATGTATACTATTTTATTTTGCGGGTAAGAAGACATTACTAATGAATATTTACTTTGTTTGGGAGCACTTGATATATTTGGACTGTAATTACATGCTTGTGTTTTACAATAATAGGTCTTGTAGTAGAAGGAAGGAGGAAGAATTAAGTACCTAGAAGGTTCCTACAGTGAGTTATTACTCTACTTCAGTGCTCCTGGTGAGCTTGAAAGGGAATAGATGTAAAACTAAGGTCTTGTTGTTGAAAAATACCTGTTCACATTTTAAAAAAAAAGTATTAATTTTTATAACCTGCTCAGACTTCGTATCAGATGATTACTTCCCAATTCTTTACATTTTTTCCTCAAAATTTTGTCCCAATATATCTGTGGTCTTGAGCGCTCTGCTCACTATATTCCCTGGTAAGAAGAGCATGAAATGATATAGGAGCAAAGGAAAACTGGTATCTGGAAGGGCAATACAAAGGCAGAGAGACCTGTGATCCAAACAAAGATATACTGAAAAAGGCAACAGAAGTTAAAGAGAAAAAAATATTCTGAGGAGTTCCCCAATGTAATATTTCTGGCTATCAAAATTCTACATCTAAATGCCTCTGTAGAACGTGTCCAAGTTGTTTTCAGTAGGGATATTCCAAGTGACTGGTAATTCTGCTTATGTAGCCTCATAGAAAAATATAGGAAAATTCAGGAGAACACAGCAAGTTTTCCCACCTTCTGGTAGTCCTGAGAGGATCTTTGATAGACATGAAAAATTCAACATTTCATAAACAAAACAAAATTTCCTGTATGGTACCCTTTGAATAATATTCACTGAAAAAAAACGAACTTCAGAAAAGGGTTCACAAAGAAAGCTAGCTATTAATCTTCTTCCATTTTCCTATAATTAACGTGGGTTTTTTTTAAAGATCAGATATTTTTTTACTACTTGGGCTTAACAGTCCTGGAATGATTTATGAGAAATTTCAGCTATTCTTTATGCAAAGGAGTAGGAGCACTGGAACAAAGTTGTCCTTCAGCATAGTTGTATTCTTTACTTCTATTCCTTTTCTGAGGAGCCTTGATATCCTAATTTCTAATTACTTCCCTCACACAATTTGCATTATTATCACGGACTTGATGTGGTAGATAAGTTCTAGCAGCTGCTTCCAAAAACTTTAGCTGAACACCTGGCTGACAGGGCTTGCATGCAGAGTGTGTTCATGTGAGTAATTATGTATGTCTTACATCCATACACTTTTAGGAAAAACGAGTAATTGAAAAAATAATTTCAAAAATGCTTCTGCTTTTAGCTGTAAATAATCCTGGAGAAATTAAAGAGTGCATCAGAGCACTGCTGGGGCTCCTAGGGTAACTATATATTTTTGAGGTATGCTATTAGCACTTTCTTTTAACAAAAAATGAATGCCCAAAATAACAAATATTTTTTAAAAAATAAAATAATTTTACATTTTGCAAACCAACACCAAATTCCTGCAGCAGCAATGGCATCGGAAACAGCAGAGACAAGAGCAGCTTAAAATTCAGGTAACCAAGCCAATTAGATTAATGAATTTTATAATGGTATTCAATTCTGCTTATATTCCTCAGGCACATTTAACCATCTGTCTTAACTGACTTTTCCTTATATTGGCCAATGATTTCAAAAAGTTGGACCAAGTGTCTTGAGATAGCCTTGCACTGATTACAACAAGCCATTTGGAGAGATGAATATCAACTAGTTAAGATAAGCAGTAGCTGGAGAATCCACATAATTTCTAGGCCCTGTCATAAAAGTTACTCCATTTTTTATCCTTCTCTCATATTTAATTCAGCTTGAGCTCAGCACAACTCCCAATAGGGAGCAAAAAAAAAACCCCCACTGCAGTCATCATCCTGATTATAGCTGAGTGTAATGATACTCTTCTTGAACTATAATTGAATAGAAATATAATGTGCAAAAAGTTACACCACCTGATGCTTATTACCTTTATATTTGCCCTTTTGTTGTTAGTCACTTTTGCATCTTGTGTCAAATGAAATAGTAAAGACAGACATCTACTCACTTGTATGTCATTCCAAGGCAAGCAAAATAAGATTTTATTATTTATGGTTGATCGGTATAATCAGAGAGCAGTAAATGGTTGGAAAAAAAGCCCAAACAAAAAGCAACAAGCAAAGAAAGGGAAAACTTCTCAGGGAAATAAGTGGGCTTTAAAGGTAGGACTGAAACGCACTCCTCTCACTACATGGTTGCCTGTAGTATCCCTAATATTCTGAAAAATTCCAGAAGAAAACAAAGATAGTCTTACAATACATTCCAGAAAAGGGCTGTTCATCGGTACAGTTTTGTTTTTTTTCTAAACAATGGGGTGATAACAAAAGTTCTGAGATTTGCAAATTATCTACTTTTATTTACATTTGCATTTTCTTGAACAGTGTCTTATGAATTAAAACTGATACTACCTCCTCTTTGCTCTTAATTCTATGAACAACTATTACTCCCTGTGCACAGATGTAATCTTCTCTCAGAAAACAGTTGAAGAGGAACCATATCTGCCTTCTGAGTTACTCAAATATTTGTTAGGGGATTGATCTAGTTTTGAGGACAGTAGGTTTCTGACAAACCACTAAAAGCTCTTATTACCAAAACTATCTAAAATTTATTCATTTCTGCACATAGCTGTGCTTTCATTTCTGATAAACAAGAGAAAAAGTTAGTAGATCTCTCCAGCTAAGTAGCATAAATTGGACCTGAGTGCTACTACATTCCTATTTCCTATCATTCCTGATATTGAAGGCTTTTGAAGAGACATGCAGTGCACTAGAAGACTATCAGGCAACTCAGGTCATTCAAATTCTTGGAAAATATTTCGGGTGTTTTTGTTTGTTTTTTTTTTTCAGATCTTGGCTTATTTGTTCTCTGGTCTCACGATGTTTCTATGCACGGCAGAGTGAATGCTTTGAAATAGGAGGGATATTTTAGGCATAGTGGTAAGCTAGCTTGGGTCATTAAGCTTATTGCAACTTCAATTCATTCTATTCATCTTTCTTGGAACAATATTGATTGTCTTTAGGCACATTATTTTTTAGTAGTGTGCTGATATCTACATCTTCAGCACCAAAAGTTCATTAGAAATGCTACGATCTATACAGCTCATGACATATGTCTCTCCTATGACAAACTCCTTAATGTCATTTGGAGCTCACAACAGTTTTTCTAACAGACTGATTATGGGTTTAGCAACATCAAGATTGGAAAAGTATGTAAATGAGTTATTTAAGTGCTCAGCCTTTCACTTGCGGAAAAGCATCCCGACTATTAAATTGATACATTTGTTAGTAAATGGGTAAGCAAGCAACTCTAGTTTCACAATCTCTAGCTTAATGAAGCTACTGAGCCAACAAAAGGCAATTCTTCAATGTTTATCAAAACATTCACAGTTGCAATCTTTCTCTGGAGGCGTTACAGATAAGCATCCAGATAATTAATAATTTACGGCAGTGGGGTTTGAAAGCCAGCTACCCACCTGGCCATAAAAACCTTACTGTCAAACTGCTTACTTTGCTTGACAACTGGAGGGTTTTATTATTTTCTTCTAAGCTGCTTCAAATATATTTATCAGTTTTTCCAAAGGGAGCACTGATTTTAAACACAACTTCTGCTTCTTCCTACTGATGGCTAGAAACAGTAGGATTTGTAGGAACAACCCTATCTTGGAGCTGGAACACTTGAAAGTGTCTTATGAATGAACACAGATAGAACTTCAGTGGGCTTATATATTTCTTTTGTCTCAAAAAGCAACATGGAAAACAGAGATACTCTGACCAGAAGAGCAGCTTTGGCTCTGTTCATTGCGCTCACCACTCTAATGCTACACATAGCCGCTGACTGGGCAAAACTAACTGTGTGGAATCCGTTCAGAAAGCCAAGATCCATATAAATTTAATTCAGACACTAAGGGCACACTGATGATATATAAATCCCCAGCTTTAAAGAGAGATTTGTTCATTTTCGTTTTGCACAGGTCCCTTTGCAACACTGGTAACAGCATTACTTGTCCAGCTATGTTTTTATTACACATACTAATCACAGGAGAGTGCCATTCTTCAATTATATCATAGCTAGAAAATTTGAGTTATTCACATTCAATAAAGTTCTACCACTAAATTTAAGTGTCACAGGATATACACTAGACAGAACAAATTCAGGATAGAAATAACATTTTTTCAGACACAGCAGGCCACAAACTATCCCTAATCTTAACAAGGGGGAAAAAATTGTCACCGCTGAAAGTATAACCCAATAATAAAACCAGAAGTGGCAGTACAATGACCTTACTGTGCTCTAAATCAATATTTAGAAAAGTTCATTTCTTATTTTCATTTCTGTTTTCATTTCTCAAGACCTGCTGACCACGATAGTTGTTCTATCACAGGTCACAAGGCCTAATGGCAATGAATATGTGAGATCATTTGCATCCCAGTAAAACACACACTAACAATTTAGTATGTAGATATAACAAATTTCCTTCAGTATTAAACTCTTAAGAGCTTCTTTAATGTTAGTCCAGTTTTACTGAGAGGAAAAACGAGCTTCTAGTTGTTAGTATGCTCCCATTATGGGCACAGGGAACAGTTAGTTCAGGCCAGGGTGCTATTGGGGCTTCAGAATTGGTCACAACGAAGCACTATCAATCCTGAGTCCATAAAAACCTAAAAGTCAGAAACTCAGAAAACACTTCAATAAAGTGTATCCTGGTTTTGCAGATAGTAATTTGCTTGCACAGGTTTTAGAACCCCAAGTAACTAAAATTAAAGTGTGAGTGTCATTCGTGTTAATATTTCACTCACTTACTTGAGCACTTAGAAAGGCACAGCAGTACGTTTCCATGAAGTACACACTACATTCATTAAGGAATTTTATGACGTTTTCTTTCTCTATTCACAGCACTTACGCTTTTTTCACACACACGAAAAACAGTAAACAAAAAAGTTACATAAACATAATCAATCCTACCAGACAAAGTTTGAATCCATGAATTAAATTGCTTAGAAACTGATCTCAAAATATATGCTTCAAATAAAAACAGTGATTCAAGAAAGGATAGGTTTTCATTCATCAATAAAGAGAATGTTATTATGCAGAGACAAGGCACAACTGTCTTGGCAGCATCTCATGCGTTCACTTATTTAGTTACTTCTATGAAAAGATATTTACTTACAAAAGCATAATTCTCAATTATCTCTGCTCACATCTAATCTGAGTATGAGCTACTTTAGCATTTTGAGTGGCAGTAGAACAGGTTACTTGCCCTGTGCCCTCTCTAGAAATGAAGGGCAGAGGAAGCTTAAATAATACTGCTTTCTTAATTTCAGAAGTGTTGTTAAAGCTGAGACAGGTATATTAATATAGCAACCTTAAGACTTCAGCCTGGAAAAAGAGACAAAATAAAGCAGTAGCAAGAGAAGGATTGAGAAACTGATTATATATAAAAAGGCAAACATCAGCAGTTTGCTTGTTTCCAGCAACTCTGCACATTGTACAGAAGAATTATGTGAAAAGCGGAATAATATGATAATGAATATTTTCAGTATGTGTAGAAAGTCAAACACAGATTCTGGTTTCTGGGGTAAAATATTTTAAAACTCTAGTGCCCCAAGGGTAAAAATGTGCAGTGTGATCCTAATGCTCTGAGACACACAATAGTCTTTGCAATACCTTATCATTTAAGTCCCAAGCACAAAACTATTCGCTTCATTTGTAAGTAAGAGTGTGGTCTTCAATTTTTAAATTCAGGGGAACCATATTTTCCCAAGAAATACAGATGGGAAGATTTATTTTACTTTGCACATATTGTTAAAGGATGAGGGAGAAAAAAAATGAAGAAAGAAAAGAAGGGCTACTAAAATACAGTTAGATCCTCAATCTGAAAGGCAAGTAAAGAGTATGTCACAATGGCCAGTTTAAGAGCTTTCAGCTCTGCAGAGAATTCTCTGTAATTTTGCCCACTCTGCAGTGTTTGGTTGTTTGCTATAATCCTGCCCTTTCTTATCTGTCACACACATCCCCGTCTCGCTTGTGCTTCGCTAAGGTTTTCTTTCTTTTCCCTCATTACCTCATGTAATTTATTCTGTCCTAAGTAAATCCAAAGAAATAAATACCTATTTCATGGCATCAATTTCCCACTGCCTCTCTCACACGTTCTACTGGGAATAAGCAGATAAATGTCTAGGCCAGTAAAGTCCTCTTTAGGATCCAAAGGAAAATAGGCATATACTATAAAACTGTTCCTAAAATCAGAGATGTTTGCAAAGTCTAATGTGTTTAAACTCATTACTTTTTTTTTTTTCCTTTAGCTAATAGTTACAGAAAACTGGCTAAATGCCTAACCAGGAGCCGAGCTGTTCAAAATTTAACCTCATTTATAAGTGCTGAACATTTAAATTCCCTTCCTGACCTCTTAAAACTTATGAACTTATGGAGTTCACTTCATGTAATCACCATACATTAGGCTGCTCCTCCAAAACCTCTGATGTGAAATTTCATCTGTTGAATTTAGCAATAGAGTTTGTTTATCTTAAATATTAATATTCCTTTTGTATTACATTTCATATATTTTATAAACTCTGGGTATTTAAAAATCAAATATGCAGAAAGCCTTTGAGGGTTTCAGGAGATGAGACATCTACAAATAACAGACTACATTCAGGCTTTCAGTTTGTTTAGCAGCACCAGCAATAACAAAACAGTGACTGCTGTTACCCAAAATCAATTCAGAGCTCATCTACATTTCTTTCAAAGCGAGAAATAAAATTGTGTCCGACATTAAGGTCTCTGTAGAAGAAATTTACATTGAGACGCCTGAAAATAAGCCTTTAATATGAAGCTTTGGGTACTATCTTGGTTATTTACCATAATGTAGTGGAGTTTGTTGTAAATGTATACATGCTAGACATTTGTCTAGTGTTTTTCCATAGAAATCATTGAATACTGATGCTTGTTCACATTCAACTCAACTTTGAATGATGACAGATTTTTTTTTTTTACTAAGACGTATGTGCCATCAAAGTATTAATAGCCAAAGCTTTCATTTTAAATAAATTAACTGCTTTAACATTTTGACACTCTCTCACCCTTGGGAATATACACCAGGTGAATTTAAGTATGTCTAAATTTTTTCTGTTCCTAGAGGGATCATCTTATGACTACTGCAAGAATCAACACGAACAAGTACAGTGGAGATGTGAAAAGTCTTACAATGAATCAATATATTTCAGAAAACAGATTTAGTTATTATTTAAATGGGGCACATGCTCAGAGACTCAAGTTTGCTGCTGAGTTTTGTGGAGCTGAAGCCTCAAGATTATCTCCCATGACTGGAGTGAGCTGAGATGTTATTTGAGAAATGAAATGCCACTATGAAAAGTGGCATTGATTTGGTTTGACAGTATAACTGGGAAATGTTTTTGTTCTACAGTATAGAAATGCACAATCTTTAATAGAACTCCCTTTTTTGATAAACATGAGCCAAAACTTCAAAAGCCTCTTAGCTCAGAACCTTTTTCTTTAAGGAAACCGATGCTATTTGCCAAATTATTTGTAGTTATCCCTTTAAACTAGCCCCAAATGAGGCTCTTTCTCATTGAAATAATTAATCTGCTATCTGAGGAATTATAATTGCATAAAATTCCAGCACAGACAGGACCCCAGCTGGCCGCTCCTATGTAATGTGCGCTTCAGATCGCTGCTGAGATTTCAACAGAACAGAGGAGATCTGAGTAGAAGTTTACAAGACACATACAACCACGATATTCACTGATGAGTTGTTTGCACAAGCACTCCTGAGGATGAAGAAACTGGTGGAAAAAAGGTCTCGAGTATACATGGCAGTTAGTGACATCTAAAAAAAAAAAAAATCTTCTCGTGAGTGTAACGAAACATCAACATTTATGGGCATTGACCAAATAAACTGTATCATAAAATGTCCTCTAGCTTAGCAAACAAATATGTCTTTTTCATTCTTCTGTGAATCTATTTGATACACCTAATATTATTCTCCTCGGTATAAATAAAGTTCACTGTCAGAATCTTCTCTAAAGGAACAATTACTGTACATCAGCATGACATGGAAGTCTTTGGACAGATCTAGTCCTGTAATAACTGTGAGAATTTTATTTTTGGTGGGCTGTAAACGGTGTTAAACCAAATTGCCAGCTTCCTAGGCTGAAAAAAATAGAACATTTTGTTTGATTTAATGCATATAAATCATCCCTGCAGGAAGCTGTGGCATTTAATAAGGAAACAGACCAAGCATAATTTAATATTGATCTTTATATTTTTAAGTGGCTTTTAAAGAAAGAGTCAATAGCATGGGAAGACTGTACATCCAGTGTATTAAGTACCTAAAATCAGAGCCAATATATTCTGAAAAGAAAAGAGATACTCCCAAACAAGTACTGTATGTCAGTACCTTCAAAAATAGTATCAACTTTCACCTATGATACATTGGTCAATAAAAGTCTGAGCTCTTCTGAGGGACCCAAGGGTGCAAATCTACAACCTGCTTTCTTGGTAATGGGAAGTCTTTAAGACAGCACCTTTTGCCTGCTTATATCACTGTAAGCTACACAGAATTTGCTTGAAACAAATTACTTTCCGGGGCTTACTTTTCTATTGCTGTGCTTCTATGGAGTGAGTAGAACTTGACTTCCTAAATGTTATTTTTCATTTTAATAGCAATTAAATACAGCGTGTTAGACAAAACAAATGCTTAAATCCCAACTCCCAAGTTATAAAGCTATTTAATTTTGTCTCTGCTTCCTTGTAAGGCAGTGATTCAAATTATTTT
The DNA here is from genome assembly GCA_013396935.1 of Baryphthengus martii. Classification (NCBI taxonomy): domain Eukaryota; kingdom Metazoa; phylum Chordata; class Aves; order Coraciiformes; family Momotidae; genus Baryphthengus; species Baryphthengus martii. Next base: position 174,195 of record VWZK01006482.1, on the reverse strand, counting down.
ATATGCTAATAATAAATATGTCTGTTTCATCTGACAGTAAAACTAATTAGCAGAGCAAAACTATTGTAGAATACCCGATATAGTATGTGAAATGTAATCCATTGGATTATTTTGCAAATAGAACACCTTTAAAAGAGAACGAAAAGCTCAATAAAATCAAAAATTGCCAAAGCCAAATAAATATTTGGGGTTGGACTAGATGACCTTCAGAGGTCCCTTCCAACCTAAATCTTTCTAGGATTTTATTTTACAAAAAAAGAAAACTAACAAAGTGCTGAAATGAAACCTGAACCAGACTACAAAAGTAACTAAATGTAGGTACAGAATAAACATTACTCAAACTTTTTTCTTGGACATAAAATACTTAGGAATACTCCTGTAGGAAATCATAGAAGTATAGGTTTCTGTAAAGGACTGTGAAAGTGAAGAGGAAATCTAATTTTCCCTTCCCTCATAATAAGTGGAAATTAAATACCGCAACTATAAATATGAATTATTATAAGTACAGCTGCTGGAAACAAAACAAGAACCAATCCTAAACTGGTTTAAGCACCATTGATTTAAAGCTAACATAGGAACCCAAAAGCAATAAAGCAGAATGTATTCGCCAATATCCAGGTAATTCCTAACGCTCAGAAAGCTTCATCACACCCAACCGTCTTTGCTTGTGAGCGCACAAGATTTGGAAAGGGAATTTGAGTTAGCAAAACATTTTTGCCCTGTAGGTTTAAACCACCTTATGCCAGAGTCGTATGTGACACGGATTGGTTTGCAACCACGTGCTTGACTGTTGTGCCCAAGTAGGTTTTCTTTTGGGTTGTCTCTTGGTCCATACAGCAACGCAGTCTTCTCCTGTGCCTACTGCCTTCTGAGCTGTGATCTCCTTGTTCCTCCAGGTGTAATCACACTATAAGCAATCCCTCTGCCCAAATAAGTAATGTCAAATTACTGCTGTTTTCAGTAGTATTTAGGTGACTGAAACATTTATTGCCTGTTCATTTGCATCACAAGAGCTGGTACTGCAGGTACCCAAAGTCTTTTCTTTCGGGCCACTTACTACACAAAGGGTCAAAATGGTTTACTTTATTTTAAGGACTTAAAACAGCTAAAATCCCTCTTACATTTTACATGAATAAATATGAACTTTGTAAGGTCTAAGGGGGGCAAAAGACCTGCCAGTCACTGGATAAATGTTTAAAGCTCATCCTCACTGTTCTGCAGCTGGTGCCCTTTGCTGAAGGATATTTCCTGTGCTGCAGACACTGAATAAAAGCATTTCATTTTAAGAATGCAATTAGAAACACATCTGCTGTTCTAGGACCTTTATACTGAGAAAGTCCTCTCTGTAAATCAGGCAGGAAGATTTTTAAAAACCCATTTTCAGGAATGCTAATGTCTCTGCCTTCCACCCCCTTATTATATTAGAACTCCCCGGCAGTTAAGCATCCGGCTTCCAGTTTTGATCCCACAACATGGATGACATAGTAACTGATATTTAATTAATTTCTCTGGAATTTAGAGACAAGTCAGTCAATTTTTCTTTCAGATGGCTTATTTTTCTGGACCTTCAAAGAACAAGGAGCCAGCAGCTAGATAGCAGGACTTGAAGAATCATGTCCTTCATCTTCATGTAGTTTCAAATGAGTCATAGAAGAATGAATGACTTGCAGCTGGAATTTTAACTTGGGAGTCTCAAGCTTTGCCAGTCTGCTCACAGGCAAGTGCAAGATTTAGCTGAGACTATTTCAAACTTACTCTCGTCTTTTATTGTATTTCTGGGCAGAGCATTCTTGTATCAGTTGCATTCCCAAGGTCTCTGGCTACTCTACACTTAGAAGTGCAGGAGAAAAGCCTTCCCTTACCATAGTAAAGGTAATTACACATGTAAATAGTCTTATTCATTCTCATGAGCAATGTCACCTACATGCAAAAGCTTTTAGATCACGTATGGTTTAGATAAACAAAAACACACACTTCCTTTCTCAAACCAGTCTCTACTTTAAGTGACTCTTCTACAGCCAAGAATAAGGGTCAGGAAAAGGAGAGGATTAAAATAAAAACAAAGTAAAAAAGCCAAACTAATACCAATATAAAGTATGGAAAGTCATACTCACCTTAGTGGATACAGTGGTCACATTGAAGAGGAAAGAAGTGTTCAGGAGCAGAATGGAAAGCAAGCTCCGCCAAGGATGAGGAGGAGCAGCAACAGGACCTCTGTTCTCAGCCAATTTCGCCCTTTATACTAAACATGACATTTATAGGATGGGATACACCTGAGAGCCAGCTTGTGGCAGCTGCCCTGGCTGACTCCAAACTATTAACAGCCTGCAGACCATGGCTGGCCTGTGATTCCATCCCAGAAAAACCAGCACAATCGAACCCACAGACTCTAAAATCTACAAGAAATATGGTTAATAATGTGCTGGAGAAAGTACCTCTTCTTGTTTAACCACTAAAAACTAACAAAGAAAATTTTAAAAAATGAGCAATAGTTATTACAAGTTAAATAACTTTTTAATAACCCAAATAATCTTTTTGCTATTTACTTAACATGAAAGGAGTGTTTGTATAGAGTCAGTGAAAATAGATTTTTTTTTTTTATTCTACCAAGTGCAAACGTTACGACAGTAGGTGTGTTAGATTTGGCATTAATCCAGATTTTTATCCACACATCATCAACAGGGACAGGCTGATGTTCTAGGAACTCATCCCTGGACCTCAGACACTAAACATGGCTCATTGCCCCTACAGTCAACTTACCATTTTCCTGCTGGTGCCGTAGAATTTATCTGCAGTTAGTATTGTTGCATTGTAGCAAACTTCAGGATCCAGCTCTGCTTTGGAAAATTCACTAGGTCAAAAGGAACACATTTTTCTTCCTGTAGTCACAATACTATATGGTTATAGGGCAAATGAAAAAATAAAAAAGGTACTTTTGTTTTGATTTACTACCTGGACTGTAGAATTGAGAATCGTGAATCTTCCATTTTCAGCTGCATGCATTTGACAAGCCAAGCTATCCATCTGTGACAGGAAAAGGATATTCAGGGTTTCCCAAACATTCCCTTATTTTTTTTTCCTGGTTTATTTTCCCTAAAATCTATGAAAGCGCCTTTGCAGAACAGCTGAGGCAGCTGAGGAGCGTAGCCACTCTTCCTTTAACAGCCACCAGCTACTTTTCTTTCCTCATCCTTCATTTCGTGGCTGAGATTTTAGGAAGCAAGCATTGTCATTAGAAGTTTGCACTAATATGCAAGTACTTAAAATGTGGATTTTAATTATCACAGTGTATGATGCGTTTCAACTCTTTGTAGGGACTGGTCACCTTTGAGTTAGCACAGCGCTACGATGCAGCTCAGAGAAGCAATCAAAATATAAGCAACTACCATGAGATCTGGTGGCAACATGTATTTTGAAAGTATCACTAGACAAAATACGGATTTTCTTCTTTGGCCTGAGTTCTACTTAAAAATGTTTACTTCTAAAGAACTTTAAAAACAAAACAAAACCGCCTGCTTGTTTCTGTTGCTCCTAAATCAACTAGATTTCCATTAGAGCCTTAGAAGAATGCCTTCCAGAACCTGCTACCCCAGAACGTGTGAATCGATCTGCCTCAATTACCTCTAACTGATGGGAAGTCTCAGAACTTTTTTCTTAATCCAGTTGCCTAGGTAGTAAAGCCTATAAAGAAATTGAAACACTTCTCTGTTTAAACTAAACTTTAGTTTAAACTGAAAGCATAATCATAAGAAGTAAGGGCCTTTAACTATTTCACCTACTGGGCACCATTTCCCCCCTCAGAGACTTTTTTTCTGATATTAAGCTGCCAATCCTCCTCGTTGACTTCAAAGAGCTTTTCTCTCCTTTAGAATCATAGAATGATTTAGGTTGGAAGGGACCTCCAAAGGTCATCTAGTCCAAGCCCCCTGCAGGGAGCAGGGACATCCTCAACTAGAGCAGGTTGCTCAGAGCCTTGTCGAGCCTCACCTGGAATATCTCCAGGGATGGGGCCTCAACTCCCTCCCCTGGCAACCTGTTCCAGTGTTTCACTGCCCTCATGGGAAAGAACTTATTCCTAATATCCAATATTTAGGTATAAATAGACCACTGCAGACTCCCAGAGAGACAGAAAACCATCCACCTGTATTGATTTACACCATAGAAACCCTGAAACTCAACAAAACCTATTTTTTTCAGGCTCCATTTCCATGTAAAAAGCTCAACCTTTCTGAAAGCTCTTTTTCCTCGCTTCACCAAAGAGCCAGGTCTTTCTCCTTATGGTATCACAGCTCTGATTCTGTCAGGTTTGCAGCCAGCTCCAGCCTTAATCAAACTACAAATTGACCTTCCACAAAAGCCTCCTCTCTTGCTTAGCAGTGCTTCATAGTGAGCAGACCCAGTAACCTGCTGTGCAGTTGGGAATAGCCCCATTTAATCCATATAAGCAAATCCCATATTTTCTTCTTGTGATATAGTGTCTGGCTTCCAGATCTTTGTTGTTCTTGAGGGTGATAGTACTTCTTTATTGAACAACAAATGTACCTGCAATTCATCCACTAGTTTGCTGCTCATGGTGTCAGTTATCTATTTATCAGTCTTGATTATTCAGTGTATTTTTTTCCATCTTTTTCACAGCTACTATTTTTCCTCCTGTTCTGCAAATTTCTGTATTTTACTCACCTAAGGAGAAGTGATTTCAGTTCTTCATTGTCTAGACTGTAGGGGTAACTAATGTAGGCTTTTAATAGAATCACAAAATGGTTTGAATTGGAAGGGACCTCAAAGATCATCCAGTTCCTGCCATGGGCAGGGACGCTTCCCACTAGATCAGGTTGCCCAGAGCCCCATCCAACCTGGCCTTGAACACACCCAGTGATGGAGCACCCACAGCTACTCTGGGGAACCTGTTCCAGTGTCTCACCAGGCTCAGAGTGAAGAATTTCTTCCTTAGATCTTATCTAAATCCACCCTCTTTCAGTTTCAAGCCATTACCCCTTGTTCTATCACTGCAAGCCCTTGTAAAAAGTCCTTCTCCAGCTTTCCTGTAGGTCCTCTTTAAGTAGCTCTCAATTTTGTCATTTTACCTTTCATTTTTTTCTTGCTAGGCTTATCTATGTGCATACAACCACTAAATATTTCCTGTATCATAAGCTAAAGAACATCCTGACTTTGGAAAACGGCCTCATATAAAGTGTTTATTTCCATCACTGTGGGATAGCAGTTGTTTTGTTTGTTCTTTGGCATAGGAAGCCTGAAAAGAGAATTTATTAGTATCGAGGACTGTGTGCATCTTTTCAAAACATATCTCATTATAACTCTAGTCTGGTAAGCACTTTACACCCAAATTTCCCATCATTTGAAATATAAACCTATTCTGATAGCGTTGCTCATACTCCTACATTCAGAGATTCATAGTAGTTATGATTACACCAGATGTTTATAGCTTGCAAAAAGACTGAATTATGTTATTTTCTAGATTATTCTGTTCTTAGATAACTGCTAATCGGTTCATTCATAATTTTTCTTGGATGTCAGATTCTTTAAAAGCCAATCCTAGAAGTCTTAGCTCAACATGGGTAATTAAGTATTGAAAATAATCCTGCATTTCTTGTGAGTGCACTGGATGAGTTATAGACATTCATTTTTCAGTGTGAGTGATGGAAGATGAAGCCAACAGAGGACACATATCTCCCTTGTTATGCATATGTGAGACTGGGAAAAGGTCCTGCATGTCTTGTCCTGGGCAGAGAGAACTTTACAAACTTTTTCTTTGAGTTCAGTGCCCCAGTTTCCTTCGGGGAACCTGCAATCTCTGGGAATTCAGGTTTGTTACCAATCAAAGGGGAAGAAAAAAAAAAACCACACCACTTTGAGAGTGACAGAGCATTCTTGATGATGGTAGTTTCAAATTTAAATTGCTGTTATTTGTGCTTCTGCAGTGGGAGAATGTAAAGAGCTCATAACTATCACTTTTAAGCCAAGAAAATATTGTGATAGGATATGTGGCTGTGACTTTGGGGTCTACACGGCCCCGAGAAATGGCATCAAATAACAAAGGTATTTTAGAACTTCTGGTTTCTAAAGCAAAATCTTTGTCTTACCAAACTCGATGGCAAAATTCCCCCAGACTGCAAATGAACAGGCCTCCTCTGAGAGCCTTCAGTTCGTGGGGCTTCTACTCTGATTGTTAGATTACGTGTCCTACTTGATTAAAAAAAAATATATATGTGCATCTTCTCTCAGCTCTGTTTTTCTGGAAGGCGAAAGTTCATATTGTCCCTTATTTCAGACATTCTCCTCTTGCAGCATTTCGTCTGCAAAATGCAATCAGAAACACATCTGTCATTCTGTAAAGTGATCATAAACTAAATCATTCTACATTTACTCACTCCTATTCTTCCTACAAGCCATATTCAGAGGCTAAAGCAGAAAACATCTTATTAATTTCACAGCAGTATCTTTTTACCCTTTCTTTAAAAACTGTGTCAATCACATTAAAATTGTAAATAACTTGGAAAAAAAAAAACAAACCACAACATCCTACTTGACGAACCAATTTGTGAATAGAGAGCCTTCCAATTCAGCTATGCTTCCCCACAGTTTTCTATCAACACTTGAAATCTTAAAGAAGCCAAATCAAAGGTCACAAAAAATCTCTGATTTTGGATGAAATAATGCCAGAATGAATCACTGATTGCCACAAGAACCCTTAAATGAGTAAAAGAAGAGAGACAAATTACATATGTGTATCTTTTAAAAGGACATGGGGCACAGCAAGCCCAGAGGTATTCCTGGAAGCGCAGAAAACACTTGCAGATCCAAAAATGTTGATGGGAAGTTCCAGTACATCTTCAGATGTCCAGTTTCGAGTCAGTGAGTTCTCCTTTTCTTCTGGCACTTTGTCGGCTGAACAGCCTTGTTTGTGGTCTGGAGATAATTGTCTTTTTGTCTGAATTGGGATAGTGAAGTTAACGGTATGTTCTTCTAATGAGATTTCCTGTATTGCAGATATGAAACAAACATTTCTATTAGGACGTTTTAAAACCTAAAGAGAGCTACATCTAGGGACGTGCAGTTATTATAAATGCAATTACCGTGGAGGAAAAGAATGGATAAATACAAAGGTAAACATAATCAAAGAGTGTGCTTCTCACACCCCCTTTAATCAGCAAATTGGAATGTTTAAGTTCCGTTTAATGAGCTCAATTAAGTGTCCTACTCAGGAGACGAGGAACGAAGTTGAATCGAGCAAGTGAGGGAAGGCATTGGTAGTGCTGGGCAAGAAGAAGAATAGTAGTCAACTAGTGATAAAGTCCTAGTGCTCTATCTCATTCTGATCTCCACTACTTTGACCCTTCATCTCGTCATTAATTTGATTAATCGGCAGCAGTCAGTTTACTCGCTACGTACACTTTTATATGAATTGTAGGGTAATCAGCACCCTTTTCCCCTTTCTAATGAGCTTGAATTTGGTAGTAAAATGCTTTTGGAGTAGAGATGCTACATGAAATACAGAGACAGTTTTTATCCTTGCTGCCACGGTTCTAGGTCAAAGTGCATTTAATATGTGTCATCTCTAAAGGGTGGCGCCTGTTTGGAGAGAGGGTGTTCATTTCTCACCAGCCACAAAGAAAATTCTTCTGATTCCACATCCAATTAGTCACCGCTCAGTGGAGAACACCATGGAAATTAAATCTTGCCATAGTGAAATTTTCCTGATGTGGAGATGCATTTAGATTTTTAACTTCTTACTCCTGGCAAAGAATGTACCGATATTTGAGCGTGTCCTTTAGCACCTTACATTTTGAGAACATGACTTAGTTTGCAATATACATTGCAAAAAACTTTACAGGCAGTACTTGTTCTTTAAATTTGCAGGGTTGTTTTTTCTTCATTTGCCATAAGAATGATTTCTTATACTGGAATGAAAACCCAATATAACAGACAGACAGTTAGTACATCATGTTTATAGGAAATACACTTAGCAGGAGCCTGTTCCTGAAGTTCCCTGGACTGACTAAGAATGTAAATAGTAATACTTAAGTATTATTTTACTATCATGAATGATTGTAAGCAACTTGCAGAAATGAGCTAGATGGTTCTGTTGGAATCATTAATGAGATGCACTTTCTAACATCTATTTATATAAATGCAAATAAAACCGGTCGGATGCAGTTTGTAGGACAATTTTCCGTATTTGTCTTTAAAGAAAAACGCTCATGAATCCCAGCTGTTAAATAATCTTCCCAGATCATAGCAGTTTATCCTGAATCGACATTTGATATGCAAATTTCAATCAAGTATGGACAATAAAGTTATTACTGCCTTTCAAAGTGTGTGTGAATATCTATTTTGATTTGCTAAGGACTGAAAAGAGATGGAGAACAGTTAGACACGCTAATTTGTTTCCCTTTTCACTTGATTTAAGGCATCTACAGCACAAGGCCTCACCAGAAATTATAGCCATTGCTTCATCTAATACTTATCAAATTACACATTTTCACAGAATATTCAATTACCATAAGAATGAAGAATAAAACAGAGAGTGGAGGGAGAAGGGGGGGAAAAAAAAAAAAGAAGAAGAAAAATATTTAGAAGCTGAACTTTAGACTATTTTGATTAAGGATATTTTTCATGAGTGTACCAGGAGACATAGTCCAGGGTTTGATGTTTGTACCTGGTCAAGAACTATTAGTTTTTTACTAATTTCTTGCTCTCTATATTTTGTCCACCCAGTTTACAGACTGAAGGAGGAATTATATGAGATGATATTTGCACTTTATCCCACTCATGTTACCTGCTTTAATAATATTAATGTCTGGGTTTTGACAAAGCACAAATATGAATGTCCAACCCAATTCTGAACAGTCTACCTCATTTTCTAAAATGTAAGCATTTTTGTGGCTTCCTAATGAGTATCATGGTCACTTAATACCTTTTTAACACCATTCCACTTTTCATACCAAGCTTTCAAGATGCAACGGATTCTTTTCTGTGAGCTAGAGAGATATGAGCTGGTGTTAAGTAGCATTGCTATAAGCAGGATCAAAATTTGAAATGTAAGTCATCAGCCTTAATCTGGAAGCTTTACTGCTTGGCATTTAGGAAATTCTGGTAAAGGATCAACTTAGCAAGCCAGGGTTTCATAGCTTATAAAAATGAACATGTCTGAGCCACAAACCATCAAATTTTCAAAAATGTCTTTCTTTTCTTTTTCTTGCAGGGACCCAAGTCCACATGAGCATGCAACGTGGACATTGCACAGTTAGTAGACCTCACTCTAGTAAATCCTCTCATAGCTTGAGTCTGGAAGCTATATCCCTGTGTGCTACATACTAGTTATCTCTTTCTTCTTTCGATGCAGACTACTGAATTTACTACTGAATTGTTCTTCATATGTATTTTATTATTTCTGTCCCATGTTTTGTCCAAACTGAGCCCTGTCTTTTACAGATATCTTAGCATTGGGTCCTACTACCAGTACTAAAGAGAATTTTCCTTTCCCCCCCAATCCTTAGCAGGCTTGGTGCTGTCACTAGTTACAGTACATTTCTTTTTGTCAGAGTTTATTTTCTTGTGGATTCCTCCTCCCTGGATGTGTTCAAGGCCAGGCTGGACAGGGCCTTGAGCAGCCTGCTCTAGTGGGGGGTGGGCCCTGACCATGGCAGGGGGGTTGGAACAAGTTGATCTTTAAGGTCTCTTCCAACCTAAACCATTCTATAATTTTATGATTTTTCATCTCCCACAGGACTGACCATATCTGACGAGAGAGCCTTTCATAGATCTAAAGGTTTTAAAAGTCTGTCTCTGTCTCTGTTTCCCCTACCAACTGTTGCTGTCTCTGAACTTTAACGTTATTTAAGCTCTTTCACAATAAATACTGCATAGCAATTAGCACCCCAGTCACAACGCATATCCAGAGGGAAATACTGAAAGAATGCCTTTTTTTTTTTTTCTTTCTTTTACAAACATTCAGTATCTCTTTTACAAAAGCATTTTAACAGGAAAGATGAAGGAAAGGTGGAAAAACAGAGGACAGGAGAAAAAAGCAACTCTGTTTATGTCTCTCAAATCTCAAGAGAGTAAAATAAGAAAAAAAAAAAAATCACTCCCACATATTTGGATAATTTCTTAGGCTCAAGCAAAGAAATGAGAAGACACATACGCTCTCTCCTTTCTGTGTAGTGAATAGATAACGATGGAACCACTCACCAATTTCAATAGCAGGCTTTTTATTGTGGCAGAATTCTAAGGACCCTGGGGCGCTCCGTCACTGTCAAAACTCTCAGGCACTTTAGTCTCCAAAGGCTCCTCTGAAAGCTCATCACTCTCTCTTGCATAGTCAAAGACTTGGGGCCACTGATATAAATAATATATCAAAACTCAGCAAGAGAAGAATATGCCAGCAGATAAGACAAGCAGGAGAAGTATCTTCAAGATGTTTTAAGAACGTCATGTGAAGACTATCAAGACTCTCTGAAGGACACATGGTTTTGTTTTATTATGTTGCTTTGTCAAAACCAAACTTTCATTGTTTAATTAGAGTTTTGGACAGCCTCTGAAGAAACATATAAGTAAGGCATGAATTAAGCTGTGTCAGCTCTATGTATATAAATGACAAGGAAATCAAGGAGATTTCTATTTGATTTTATTTTCTTTGAGATGATGAAATTTTTCATTTGACCACAGAGCCCTTTATCAGCATCCTAATTTCGTACTGCAAGCAACATGGTTCTGTGTGTAAAATTCATACCTGATTAGATAGAAACCAACACAATGTAGGAAATTTAAAAGGATAACAGATAATGGCCATTCTCCAGACCCCTTCTTTAATCTCCCCTGTCTCCAAAGTAGGAATTCTGCTTTGTATAATTATGAAACAATATGAAGCGAAAAGGTTTAGGGGGATGAATTTAGAGATGTCTGATCCAGTTATGCGGGTAAAGGACACATGTGGAAAAGGAAGCAAGTCTTTATATAAAGAAGGAAAAGCTTATTCCTCAGGACAGTGAATACTTCTTTCTGAATTCTCAGTATTTTCAGTCTCAAATAGCAATAATGTGCTTTGAGAGCCTTCAATTAAAACAGTATGCTGTTGTTTATACACAACCTGATTGTTTAGCCAACCACTTTACTGAACTGGTCAACGTGTTAACAGTTAAAAAACTTTGTCAGAACTTAATGCAGTTCTAGGCCTTGTAAAAGCTTCACTGATCTCCACAGCGTGCCAGTTTCTTCAGTCTCAGATGAATGTTAGCAGTGAAAATATTTCCCAGAGCTAGCATTTCAATTTTTGGCCTGAAGAAAATACCTTTTCTTTTCCATTTAAGGGTAAAAGATTTCAAATATTCAGGCCATCCGGCGTTTCCTCAAACCTCATTTCTTCACTCTCATCCTTTGCTTCAAGTGTTGCAAATACAATGAATACATTTACTTTTTAATTCTTTTCCTTGGAAATCTATGTAGGATGATTTTTGAGACAGAAAATAGGCAAAGCCCATCCTCCCATGCAACATATGTCTCTGTAAGATCTTACTGCCAAGAATTCATCTCCTGTCAAGCCAGACTTACCGTTCCCAAGGGGCGGAGTTCTCCTTGATTTTCGTTTCCGCTGAATTAGCCGGATCTGCTAATTCTTTCTAAGTTCTTCCAGAAGCTAAAAGAAAGCTAAGTGGGTTAAAAAGATGCCTGGAGGGGGTTTGAAGATGAAATAATCTTGTTTTTTGGTCTGGAGGCTGTAAGACAGACAAACACATAAGCTAGTAGGAATACTCAACTCCCCGTAATCAACATTCACAACAGCTTTACTCTCCTCATTATCTGAGATATTATTTAGTACACTGCTTTGTGTTAGCAAGATTTCTCAACTTTACTTTCTTCTCAGCCCCTTCTCTTATTCTTGTGCCTTATCTGAAAATTTAGGAACTAGGATTCTTTAGTCTAGGGAAGAAGAGACTGAGGGGAGCTCTTATTGCTCTCTACAACCACCTGAAAGGAGGTTGTAGGCAGGTGGGTGTTGGTCTCTTCTCCCAAGTAGCTAGTGATAGGACAAGAGGAAATGCTTGCAGAGGTTTAGATTGGATATTAGGAAAAATACCTATACTGAAAGACTGGTGAGCCACTGGAACAGGCTGACCAGAGAGGTGGTTGAGTCACCATCCCTGGAGGTATTCAAAAGATGTGTAAATGTGGCACTTCAGGACATGGTTTAGTGGTCACCATAACGCTGGGTAGATGGTTGGACTTGATGATCTTAGAGGTCTTTTCCAACCTTAATGTTTCTATGATTATGCATTAAGGTGGAATGAGCACAAATATGTTAAATAAACAGAGTTTCAGAATTATAGAGTATGTATTTAAGTGCTGTGGTTGTCCTTAAGGCCGTGTACAACTCTAGAAATAAATGAAATAAACTATCGCTGTTGTTTTAAATTATATTAAAAAATAATCTATTAATAAAGAGCATATAAATAAGCACTTACCATTTATTTTATAATGAAAAAAAGAAAGATGTTCTAGGAAATGATCTGATAGCAGTTTCAAAAGAAGCACTTCAAAGAAGTGCTTCACATTTTATGGTAAATAGTTGTTTGCAGAGCACTTTGTCACGAAAGCTCAATAACAGCGATGAGTTCAAAGGAGATCTCTGCTGTTGACCATTGAACATGACAGTGTGGATGAGAAAATTTGTACACCACTAATTCCAGGAAACTGGGTGAGTATTCCAAGAGAAGGACCACTCTTGTGTGTGTGTGTGTACATATATATGCATATATCTCACCTTTTCTTACCTTATTCTTCACTCATCTGCTACTGATAAATGTCTGAGACAGGATATCCAGACAGACTTTTCATCTGGTCTGTATGATTAATTCTCATACTCTAATGCTTCCATTTCCTACTCCTGCTTAATATATTACAAGATCTCACTCCACCAGCAGGTCACAAACACTATTAATCTTATTCACACCGTATATGGGGCGTTTTATGCATAAAGCCATAGGAGGTCAATCCCTCAGATGCTCTGGAGTGTACCGGCTACATTAATATTAAACCCAGCACCTCATAAAACACAGTGCAGATAAAGAGTAGAATGGCTTGTCAGTTGTTGGTGATGACAGCCCAACCCTACCAATCTAATCCCGATAATCACATTTCGTTGTAGACAGGATGGTTTAAAACAGCATTAAATACTCTAATTGACTAATTCTTGCCAACCTTAATCTAAGCAGTTAGTCTACAGCTCTTCAGAAATTGTGCTCCTCAAGAATTACAGGTTGAGGGAGCTTGGGTTGTTCAGCCTGGAGAAGAGAAGGCTCCAGGGTGACCTAATAGTAACCTTCCAGTGCCTGAAGGGGCTCCAGGAAGGCTGGAGAGGGACTATTCACAAAGGGCTGGAGTGACAGCATGAGGGGCAATGGTTTAAATTAGAGAAGGGCAGATTTAGATTGGATGGCAGGAACAAGTTCTTTCCCATGAGGGCAGTGAAACACTGGAACAGGTTGCCCAGGGAGGGAGTTGAGGTCCCATCCCTGCAGATATTCGCAGTGAGGCTTGACAAGGCTCTGAGCAACCTGCTCTACTTGAGGATGTCCCTGCTCCCTGCAGCGGGGTTGGACTAGATGACCTTCGGAGGTCCCCTCCAACCTAAACCATTCTATGAATTAAAAGATTATGTGGTTTTTTTACCTCTTGTCCTAGAAGTTACATTTACATGCAGTTTGTGCCAGATTAACCTGCTCAACAATCTTCAATGACTTTCATGTAGTTTGCATGATTGTTTCATAGCCATTATTTTTCTTTCACGGGCATTTTGCCTGATAAATTGCAGTTCTGATTAGGATTAATGGACTAGTAAGTGGTCAGTACAGTGATTCATATATAGAAAATGAAAAAAATTACAGAGCCTGTAAGTAACAATCATCTTGACAGGTTTCTTATAGATTAAAATGTTCCAAGCACACAGATAAGCCAGGTATTTTGAGAAACAGAAAAGCAGGGAACATACAGTAATGCAGTGTATTTTAACTCATTTTTTAAAATACCAAAATTTTAAATTACTACTATTTTTTTAAATTTTGATCAGCTCCTTCTAAATACACTTGTGGCCTTGAAACATGTGAGAATGTGCGAAGAAAATTAAAGTTGTTACTCCAAATAGCAAGTGATGAGAGGAAGAAAAGATTTTTTTTTTTTTAAGTCATCTTTCTATTGCTCCTGATGGTGGGTTATATTAGAAGAAACATAGAAGCTATGCATGTCAAAAAAAACCCCAAAACATTCTTGTTCTATACTTTTCAGCATTTCATAGACCATCAGTGAAAATTAATCGTGCACATGGGACACAAAAACCTTCACTCCTACTTTTATATATGTATATATATAGATATTATTTGAGGCTTCCTTTCTGGTGTGAATTTAAGTCCTTGTGACATGAGGTTTTTGATTCTTCTCAGTCGCTGGTTAGTAGGACAAACTGGTCTGAGTGTGCTTAGCATCGGTAAGACAACACCCTCAAATATTTTCATTTTAATACTACAGTTGATCAAGAAATTTACAGCTTGTTCTGTATGTGAAGCCATTCTGCAGGTTTTGCCACTGTTTGGGCCAAAGAAAAGCTCATGGATGAACCAGACAGAAAAGAGATGTGAATCTGAAAAGGGTACTTACTAAGTAACAACCACAGAACCGTGGCCCATTTTTATCACTTTGGAAACAACCTGGACTGATCACTGCTGTGAGTTCTGAAAGCAAAGAAGCCACCACATAGCTTGTCTAGGTTATATTTAGATGCTTCTGACAATTTTACAGTTAATCATGACAGTCCCTTGCTGCAGTCCATTTGGTTAGCTGATCTTTAGGACGGACATGCACTGCTGCCTGTCATGCCTACTCCATGATATCAGTAAGAACCTCTATACATCAGTTTAGTGTCCAGCTATTCTCTAAGCAAAGAAGGATTCCTGGTAAGTACCTTTCACTAGCCACTTCCTATCTGGCAGCTCTAATATAATACTGAGCTGTGCTGCTTCTCTCTATAGCTCTGCACACCTCTTGATAGCTATAATCATAGAATCCTAGAACAGCTTGGGTTGGAAGAGACCTTGAAGATCATCCAGCTCCAACCCCCCTGCCATGGGCAGGGACACCTCCCACTAGAGCAGGTTGCTCAGAGCCTCATCCAGCCTGGGCTTCAACACTTCCAGGGATGAGGCTCCACAGCTTCTCTGGGCAACCTGTTTCAGTGTCTCACCACCCTCAGAGTAAAGAACTTCTTCCTAATGTCCAATCTAAATCTCCTCTGCTCTAGTCCACAATGAACCAAACCAGATGTTTCGCAATTAAACCGGCTTTGAAATCTCTAAGATGCGTGTATCTCAAGATACACACTGTATCAGGGATAAGCATCTTACCCTGGATTTGTAAATAAACTCATGGTTTTGAAATTTTTTTGAATTTTAAGAGTAACAGATGCTCATTTGAACAAGCCAAAACTCTGATTCTCTTACAATAGCACGCTGAATAAAAAGCAAGCCTTTGACTGCACATTTTGTTTCACAAAGCGGCCAGTTGGCAAAGGAGAAGGAAACAACAAAACGAAATGATGACAAGTGAGAAAAAAAGAGTTCCATCGCTTCCAGTTACAACTGATGAACTTAGAAAGCATTCGGCTTCGTTAACAGGAGTTTGGTAGCTGCATCTTAATTTGCTCGCATTGAAATGCAATTCCCATATTCAATGCTGTCGTGGTATGTTTCCTCAGATGAAAAGATCATTTCAGAGGATATATCTAATTCTTTCCTGGATTTCATGGCTTACTGACATTCTTGATGCTGAAGAACCTCTATGGATGTTGGCAGAGAGACGAATTTTTAAGGCTTGAAGGAAAGCTACAGTATCTGCAGAGAAAGTATTTAACAGTCCTGGCTGCTGCTTCTCTCCATCTAATAATTGAGCTGTTAAAGTTTGATTAAATCTCTGTTGAGGAAAACATGTAATGCAGCAATGCTGCTGTCAGCAATATTGTGTACTGTACATAACCTGCAGAAAAAAAATCCATTTTCTGATGTAAATCCATCTAAACATGAATCTCACATTTTCACATCAAGTTTATTTAGCGTTTAACTATCGTAGTGAATAACGTGGCCTATGATATTCATATAAACTAACTTCCTTACGATTTACACAAATTTAGATTCCTGTCCTGCCAATTCCTATTTCTGTACAGATCACTTCTGATCTCTTTGAGTCCTTGCATGATAAAGGTGTTGTGCCTGAGGGGGTGATGATGAGGCTCACCTTTAATACTGAGCCAGGACTCACGGCTATTAAACAAAACGGCATGACTGCAAGAATCATGAAATCTTTCAAAGACAGCCCCTATTTCTGATGACTTTACAACATCTAGATTCCAAACAGGCAGAGGGGAAGGACTGGAAGGACCCACTCTTCTTTTTTGCGGACCTGGCCAATCCATGGACCATGGATGGACCTTATTCTGTTCCTTTAAATGCAGCTGAGCTAAACAATAGGCCTTTTGGGAAGGATAGGCCTTTTTTCTCACCCCAGAATTTCAGTCCTTGAGAAAAGAGGCATCTATTGCTGTGTGACATTTTTACTTGCAGTTGGTGAATGGACCTCCTCACTTTTGAAAGGACGGTGGGGGATAGTGTGTCACTTTTCAGGATGCTCTGATAGTAACCTATGTACAAGTTAATCCGTTGCTTTAGCACCTCATAACCATAAAGATGGGTAAAGACCTCAAGTAGATGGGAGCTGTCAAGCTCCTCAAGTGACACATCTCTGGCTGTCCACTATTTATAGGGTAAGATGATTGACTTATAGTCTGAAAGTCTTGAGTGAAGGAAATCAGAATATGAAAAGCCCTAAAATGAGGAAAGGAAAATGAAACCTGAAAGTACAATAAAGATACGAGAAGAGAGAACACAAAACCAAAGAAAACCCTAGCAAGAACACAGGATGAGATTCATGGAAGACAATTTTTCCGTTATCCAAGGAGCCAGCACATCACCAGCACACTGCAAAACAGGATTCTCACAACAGACCCTATTTGTCGACATGGTTTTCTGGACAGCAGTGTATTTCTTACAGAGAATAGTTTTAAGGCATCAAAAATGGGATAAACATGGTACTACTGCTTCAAAATCCTACTGGTCCAATCTATCTAGTTATATGTTAAAAAAAAAAAAAGCCTAAGACTAGCAGATCTGCTAAGACTGGTTGTCAGAAAAAAAATACAAGTGTTGGATTTATAAATAGGATGAATGCACTAGATTCAGGGAAGAAAAAAAAAAAAATCAGGCTGATGCAGTAAAAATTGAAAGCTGAGTAGGAGTGACAGCTTGGCCTTGAAGCTTTAACATTTTAACAACCTCCATTATAACAATCCTCATTAGCCATTAATGTTGCTTGCTTAAAATTAGAACAGGGTTATAACTAGGACATACCTGCACTGCGCAGAGATCTCTGAGCACAGGCTGACCCAGGCTGGTATGGTTGTACATGGGGGGCACTGGGAACAGGACGCCAAACCCAGGGAGCCACTTTCTTTGCCGTAAGCGTTAGATTTTGGCACAGCAAGGCACAGAGAAGGAAGCATGATGCTCCTGCACCCTTCTTCTTGAGAAATTCTGTCATCACTCTCAAATCAACAGCCATATGACAAGGTTGAGAAAGCTCCAGACAGGAATCTGGAAATAGTAGAAATATATACAAAGGACACTCTCCAAGAACCAAATGTGTCATTTGTATACAACAGGACACTTTTTTTTTTTTATTTTAGGCACACAACTTCCTGAAGATTCTTTTCATGGAAAATCAAACATTTATAATTATTTAAATCAAGGTGATCACTAGTATGCGGTGTACACACTGCTATGTGGGTACAGCAGCTTCTTGCTCTTGTAGTGGACAACATCAGCTCTGACAACAAGTGCTTGGAAGTTTTGTGGGAAGTATCTAATTATGCTCAGCATTAAAACTCCAGGAAGTATTAAATGGTGTAAGTAATTTTTTTCTGATTTAGGCTGTATCATAACCACTAGCTTTTTGAGGAAAAAATAATAAATTTTGTTTTGTCACTTGTAAAAGAAGAGACATACAGGCACAAACAACATAATACACGAATCTAAGAACTGAAGAACAATATACATGACCCTGTCTTTGGGACAAGCTGAAAAATCCCTACCACACAGACTAGCACAGGCACACGGGTGTGTTTTTTATTAGTTTCCTGCAAAACAACAACTTTGCTCAGCGCATTTATTGGACAAAAGGCATTTGACATTCCTGCAACCATGTGTTGGTGGCAAAACTACACATCACTGGGCACAGTTGTAAATTGCTGCTGCATGAGTAATGAGTAAAAAAGAGTGTAGAGAAGAGCTCATCTGCACCAGCTGTAGCTTTTTCCCATATGTACGTATTTTATTAATACAATATAAATCTCTGCAGCATATTACAAATTTGGCTACATAATGACCAGCAGCCTTTACCAAATGAAAAAATCTTTGTTAAATACAAAACTGAATGGATTTGCACAACACATTAGAAACAAAACAGAACAAAACAAAACATCTAGCCTTTTATGAAGCAGGGGATTTGATAGCTCTGCCAAGCCTCACAGCTCATCCATAAACTGTGGAACTTGTCAAATTGATCTGGAATTTACGCTGGACTCTTTCTTATATGATTTGCCACTGCCAGAATATACTATAATTCCTTCAGAATCACCTTAAAAAGAAAAAGCAAGCTTCTTTTCTTCTTAATCAGCAGTTGCTGTCTAAAAGATATAGTAAAGCACCACGAAGCAAGATGTCTGGCAGCTCAAAAAAGTACCCACTCCTTTCTCTTACGTTGGACACGGAATTCATCGTATGCATAAATGACTGCTCAAAACACTCTACTACCTGTTTAGCCATCTGAAACTAATACAAGTATTAAAAGAAAATAGCTTCCCGTGTGCTCAGCTGTCTGTTCCGAGGTTTGCCACAGAAGAAAGCATCTCCCGTTGAGCGCAAACTGGGAAGCGGATTTGCAAGGGGAATTTTGGATACCTGTTAACTCGTTACTCCCCCAGCAACCAAGTGGATTCGGCACTGCTAAAACACATGAAAAGCCTTCATCAAATGGATATGGATGTTTTACAAGGTGTTCCTGTGTTTTGCTGTGGTTTTGCGAGATACAGATCATTCTACAGATCGTGAAGCCGATAGTTCTTTCTTTTAACTTTACTTTGTGGAAGGGCAGAAAGAACGCCAAATAGCACTCTGTACCTTTGGATTAGTCTTTTGGGTTGTAGACACTGGTACATGTCATAAAATTCAAACAAAGCAATTCACTGGAAGTGTAAGTATTACTTGGATAAACATTAGTCCAACTCCCAGTTATGTTTCACAGATCTATTTAAGAATAAACCTTTGCAGTGTTACTCCTTTTCTCAGAGGCTTTTTCAGCAGCAAACTATCTTCAAGGTAATTTTGCTGCCTCTGCAGCCACGAGAGTTGTAGTTTCTCCTCATGCTGCCTGTAAGGATGCCAGTTAGCACCAACTGGGATTATTTGTCTCCAGTACAAAATCAGATGGGAAGCTGCCTGAGTTTGACAACTTTGCTCTCCAGTATGTGAAATACCATCCATGGCAACTTCAGGTTTTAACCAACTGGGCTGTATTTGAAGCTAAGACAAAAAGGACTCAAATTCCTGCCAAGCGCTACCCAGCCATGAATTTATCTGAAATCTGTCATTTTACAAGCTACTGCCATTAACTGTTATCTTATTAAGTAATGAGAGCATTTGGGATACGAGCCATATGAGAATAAAAAAAATTTCTCCCTATGTTAGTTCAATATTAAATCAATTTGGAGACTGTGTTTTTGCTTTTGCAGTGTTTCGTTTTTTTCGAGCAATTTGGCTTCTGTCAGTCAATATTTAACAAATGTCCAGCTCTCTGTAGCACTGCTTTGGGAATTTACCCATCTTCAAGACAAAACCTTTTTATTCTGTAGGCTTCCCAGCCCTTTTCAGCTTTGTTAGGGGAGACATGTTAAATAAGACACATGTGTCATGACCCTCCACACACAATTTGCTTCAATCTAATTAATGGTAAGATGCAACTACTAGGATCAGATAATTGCCTCTAAATTTGGTAGAGTCCCCAGATAGCCTTTGCACCCTACCACTCTTTCTGCAGTGGACTGAAGCAGCCCTGGGTCTTCTCAGCTCAGATGTGCAGAGGTATTTTGAGTTTTGCAGCTCTCGCTGTCAGAGATGATTAGGTGCCAACAGAGCTGGAGAGGAGACAAACAGATTTGTCTTGCAGATAAAAGTTGGAAACTCCTGTGCAGCTGATGCTCGCTCCTGATTAAAAGGCTAGTTTGGATCACCTTATTAGGTCCTCATTTGGCTCTCAGCCAAACAACCTAATAGAATTTGATTATTTTTTTTTTTTTATGCCGGTGAGGAACTAATTTTTGTTTACATTTTTTGTAAGTACTCGTCTTAGGTTTGGGTCTTTGAGAACTAGCGGAGGAGAAAAGGATAGTAAAAATTTACAATCTCCAATCAATTAATACTTCAAAGAAATTTAGGTCTGTGTTCGGTCAGCCAGAATGGTTGAACAGGCAACAGCTGCTCATCTGTGTCAGGAGTCTCAGGACAGATTTAATTAACTTTTTTTTTCCCCTTAATTGCTTCTAAATCATCTACTGTGTTACCTCAGCAATGATGTTTTTCTTTTCTAAGAAGCCTATAATGTAAAGTCATTTGTGAATAGCAACTTCATACTTACAATGAGATTAATTTGTGTGTTTTTAATAAAAGGCAGCATTTCTTTTTGTTTTATGAGGAATTCCTCAGATGCTTTAGTAGATATGGGAAATGAGTAGAAAAGGATAGAAGAGAAAAAGATGGTGTTAACTTTGCTGTGTGACTTTTTCCTTACTATCGGTCCAGGTTTTCCTGGATGTTTTCCAGGCGGTAATTCCACCTCTCTTTTTTGCTTAACCAGAGTAAAAAAAAAAAAATAAAAAATCAGACTTATTTGGGATTACTCTGGAACAAAATGTCTTTCACTTCCTATCTCACTCAGAACAGAATTTATTTGTTTTCAAGATTTACTGGAGGATCTCAAAACAGCCAATTGCACCATTGCCAATGCTCTCACTGAATTCAGCACATTAGTGCTTGAAAACATAGCAAATAGACGTATTTCCTGGTCTCATGAATGTTCCTTAATTCACATACTCCAAGCACAGATGACATTGAGAGCAAAAAAAAAATAATCTTGGTTGCACTGAAAAGAGAAGGAGGCAGATGCCCTCTTATTCAGGCAGTAAGTGTAAATAATAAGCACCATTTACAGTGTCTAACATTCTTTTGACGGGTGTTTTTGACACAGAAATGCTGATGCCAAAGCTGCTTTTGAACTCAAAAGATGAAATAGGCTAGCAGGATACCACACGGAAGATCCGTTTTTCGGCAGTTGAATCGCAAAGTGACAAAATAAAAATAATTGCGTTTTGATTGGAAAGCAACGGTCACTTCTCAGCATTGACATGTGCCCTCCAAATAATGATCTCCGTTTTTGTTGGGAGCTCAGCAGAAATTAGTGCAAGTTTCTGTCTCTCTTTTTAGCTCCTGAACTGAATCAGAAGTCTGATTGCTATAGAATATAAACATGACAAAGTTCAATTCTGAGAAGTGTCGAGTAACACGTAGGTAGGGATAGTTTAAACCCTATTTTCATACAATGCAGAACTAAGTTATAGAATTAGTTAAGAAAAAGGTCTTTGTTTCCATTTTGGTAATACAGTTGACATCTCTTCTAGGAATCTCTTCTAGCAGAACGAAGCTAAACAAACAGGGTAAAGGCTAAAGAACCAAATACCATCACACTTGTGTGCAACCCAATTCTCCAGTATCAGCCGGGCATCTCAAAATCTCAAATGGCTATAACAAATTTAGGGCCATTAGAGAAAGATTATATGAAAAATGACCAATGTGGAAAATCTTTCTTACAAGAAAGGAAACAATATGATGATTTCTGGGTAATGGACAAACTGCAAGAAGGGTCTAAACCCAGAGGTTGTAGTGAGGTTCTGTCTTTTTGCTGTCTCAGAAAATGAGAGCAACAGATTTTCAAAGAACACAGAGTAACAAGGTGGAAGTTTTACATATAGAGTATAATTTATACTATATGACTGATTACTACAAAAAATAAGCAGTCAAATGGAATAAATTTTAAGAAGAGTTTGGCCACACTTTTGGGAAATGAGTTACTTAAGTTACAGAAGCTGCTGTTCATTAAAGACACTAGAAGTTGTGATTCTCAGTTTAAATTCATGAGCTAACTGTAGTTGGACCCAAACCACTCTATCCTGATAGGACATGCCCTAACACCTTTCACATCTGTGGATAAAGTATCAATGAGGTGTTTCACAGCAGCAAGTTTGGGATTCTGCTCCCATCCCCTAAAAAAATCTTGCCCTGATCACTGCAAATGATTTTACTTCTCTGGAACCAGGACACCAAAATAAATGACATCAAGTCTCATCCTCTCTTGTGAATCCCCCATTCAACATAACCGTGAAAAATTCTTACTGTTTGCAACTGCAACACAAATGTCACGGAATATTATGTTCCACTCAATCTAGGACATCTCAACATTTTCATGAGATCCATAGAGTTACACTCAGAAAAGCCCAGTTAGGCCATTGTCTTCCAAAATACAGCGTTAAAAGCCAAATTTCAGCCTTCACCAGAAGAGGTAGTCTTCTTCTATCAGTTACACAAAAAAAAAAGAGAGGCGATCCATGAACACAGTTAAGAAACATTTTTTTTTCCCCCATATACAGGTGTATTTTCATGATAAAAAAAAGACAGAAGGTGAAATCTAGAGCAAAGTGTAATTCTTACCTGTCCTATTCTCTTCATAGCTAGTAGGAGCCACATGGAGAGTAGATGTTTATATCCATCTACGGTAAGCTGATGATATCATTGTTTTGTTCCCATCTTTGATTTGCCAGTTGTGTCTGTTTTCTAAACTGCTAAAGGAAGAAATATTATCTTTGGATACATTTGCAGAATATTTAGAAAAAGAGAAGTGACTGAGGTAGTACTTAGCATTCTTGAAACATAGATCTAGAAGTGTGTTAGCATGCAAGAAA
The DNA here is from genome assembly GCA_013396935.1 of Baryphthengus martii. Lineage (NCBI taxonomy): Eukaryota > Metazoa > Chordata > Aves > Coraciiformes > Momotidae > Baryphthengus > Baryphthengus martii. The sequence goes on along the minus strand of VWZK01006482.1, from coordinate 151,010 downwards.
TCCTTACAATCATTTCACACTTGGGCTAACTAAGGTAAAAAGAGTGAAAAATAACAATGGCGGTTCTGCCACATCCTCTGTTCCCCACAACCCCCCCACCCCAAACAACCTGTGAATAAAAGGTTAGAAAAACAAAACCTGCTTTTCTCCATTTTTCAAAGGAATTTAGCTCACCTTCAATTAGAAGATACACTGTATGCCCATGAGCAGGCCTGGATTCAACGCAGGATTTATAATGAAGTATCCTTCACTGCCAGATATCCTGGAAATCTTAAGACCATCTGGTTTCACAATACACTTGTAGCTGATTATCTGCTTAAGAATTAATTAGGAGCACATGTTAAATGTTGTGATAGCAGAATTGTTGACATTTGTCTTCTGTGCCTTTTGAAAAGCAACCATTATCCAAAACAGATTCCAAAATAAGCTGAAGGAATGAAATAAAAGGCAGCCTCCACTGGGATTAAGATGCATTGCCCTTGTCCAAGAATGATGCTTGAAAGCATTACATTGTGGCTTTCGGTGATTGAGACATCAAAAACAAGACATTCATGAAGCTACTTTCATTACTGGTTGTATCTCTCCCCATCATTGGAAAGATAATAATACACCAAAGTGTAGCTAACACCATAGAGAGGGAACAAAACCAAAATAGCACAGTATAAGAAAGTAAAAACCACTCAGCTGCTTAAGGATCCTTGAAAGACATTTTTATTTTCTCAGCAGTTAGATCTTTTTTTTCACTTTTTCAGGCAGAAGAAACACTTGCAGCATTTAGAGTTAAATAAGTTCCCTGAGAAAAACACCGAATGTGGAATTTTCCAAAAATGGCATCTTCGTTTTGAAGTTACTTGTTCTTTCACACCGTCCTGTGACCCTTCGAAAGAATCACTGAGGGTAGCTTGTATGAGTATAAAGAATAAATTATTGTGACAAAGTTATTGGTCATCAACTGGGCTATCACAACTGACCACTTGTATGCTCTGAGTCACTGAGAATCAAAATGCCTAAGCAGCTTCGGCTATCATTACATTTGGTTTGGGTTTATTTTGGTGAAAATCTATGAAAATGTAGCTCAGTTTGAATAAAGTGTCTTTTGAAACTGGAAGAAAAAGCAAGTGTTTAAACTCTCCTCCTAATTTTGTTGTCAAACTGCAAATAGATTCAGTCATATTGCAGCATTTTTAAAGAATAAGCCATTAATATAAAAAAAAAAAATCCTTCCAATCTCTGATGCTAACCTTGCCCAACAGAAAAAAAAATGGCAACATAAAACACCGGAGTTTAAAATTCAAAAAAAAGCTTTCACTTCTATATATTATTTGATAAAAAGGCTCGTTTTCTAACAATCTTTTGCATTCTGCTGCCTTGCACTTCAGTTTCTGTAGTTTGCAATAAAATGCTCATTACCGTTTCATTCAGTAGAGGTTAAACACTCTCAAATTGTGATTATGTGGTTGACCACAAGTGGATGGATTTTATAACTTTCAAACAGCCTTAAAAGTGCAACTGCTTGCTAAGTTATTCTTTCCAAACTGCAAGTCTCATTGTGCAGTATCAAGCCTGAAGGCTACATGGCAATGCATCTTTGCAAAGCTTGATAATTTCTGCAAAATGGTAATAGCAGTGGAGATTGGGGGTTTGTGCACTGTGCTGAAGAGCTAAATTATTTTCCCTGACCAGCCCCTGGGATATCCAAATGACTATTAAACTATTTACACATTCTCCCTCTCTCTCCTTCTCACTTGGGCACAGTGTTAGGGCTTGATACCAGTTTAATGTCATTTAAACCCAGCTGAGAACCATTAAATGTTGCAATTCATGTCAAAAATGTTGGCTGCTTTTGACAGAAAAAAGAATGTTGGCATTTTCTAGCAGCCTTATACAGAGGGTAACACAACCTACAGGACAACAGAGCACCAAGCACTTTTGCAGAAGTTGTAATTCATCCTAAATTGTGGTCCCAACTTAAGTAGCATTTACAATCCTGAGGATTAAATCTTGTCTGTACAGAAATTTTCAACTGGTATAATTATTAACCAAGGGCTGGAGAAAACAAACGAAAGATCACAAGAACACAGACATGTGTTTACATATACACACAAAGAAATTTACATTTCCTTATGAATTCCATACGGATTTATACATTTAAATAAACTATACTGGGTGATTAGTTACATGAATTATATCAGCCTGTTATATCACTCTAGATGTGCTTCATTTCCCTACTCGGACAAGACTTACAGCACCATAAAAAATGGTTTAAAATCCTTCACAATGCCTAAACTTTTTCTACCAGTAGAAAGTTGTCACACTTTTCTTCGTTGTGTTACTACAGATAAAGTTATCACTTTCCAAGTATTGACTTCAGCTGTAATGTGCAGCAAGCCTTAAATTGCCAAAATCTACATTAATTATGTTTATCAGGTAAGGAATAAAGTCCAATCTGGTGAAATATAATACACATTTCCAAACATGACAAAATGATGTAGACAGATGGAGACACAAATCCATCTGCCAAGGATATACAGCAACACCTGCATTAACTGCCTCGCTGTCAGAAAAAAAAAAAAATAAAATATTCACTTCGGCAACTCTGATGTATTACAGGCTTGTACGATAGTTGGTGTAAAAAGGATTCGTCATTTTAAATGGAGCTGTGAATGACCATTAGTACTGACTGTCTTTTTTCTGATATATCAAACTAATTAGACATGTTCTTTCCAGAAAGAAAAGTAATACTGTCATGCAGTGGATGGCAAGGAGTCCATTTACAAGAGTTCCTCCATCTGATTTGTCATAACAGAGCATTAATGCTGTCCCTGAAAAAGCCAGAGAGAGAGGAAGAAAAAAAAAATAATAATTGTGATCCAGTTATACTTAAGTCCTCACAAGTACAAGTCTATTATTGCAAATTGGCGTTTCTCTTTCACCAACTTCCATCAAGTGAGGGTATTTTAATTTGTAGCGTAGATGAAGGCACTTCTTCCCTTTTAACTGCTATTACCCAGCTCATGATCATGATTATTGTTGGAAGATGCTATAATTACAAAGATTAATTAGTAGTCAGCGCAGTAGAAGCTCATATCTTACATGAGCAATGTGTCAGATTCCAAGACTGAAGCTTTCAAACACAGAAAAGAGATTAGAAAATTACAGTGCCTGATAGGTCAGGCAAGAATATGAAAATGTATTTTTTGTGTGTGTGATTAAGAAGCTTTTGTGCTGATATGTAAAAACGGCAATCAGTCTTCGGCCTCTTCATCAGAACATCTTTTTAAGTTTGGAAGAACTCTGTAAGTGTAATTAGGTAAGAACCCATCAAAAAAATCAAATTAGGAACAATTAACACTCATTGTCACTGCTAAGGAAAAATAAAGGAAGGCAAGATATTTGCCAGCACACAGCCTTATAGTGAGGTATTTTACTCAAAATAGGTGCACACCAAGATACTTCACTGCCCAAAAATCCCGAATTATAGCTTTTCCTTTATATAAATTAAACCTTATTCCAGTAGAAGCCAGAAGTTCTTGTGAAGAACAGCTGAAGACATACAATGTTGTATGTTGCTGTTATTAGTCATCAAAAAATCCTGAGTCAGCTAAAGCTCTTGGCAATATTGAACACAGATAATCACAACTACCTTCAAAAATAAGCTGTGTGTGCATGAGAGGGGAGTTTGAGCCTGGTTTTCCTGTTCTTTGTTAACATGAACCCAGTAGAGATCATCAAGGACAATATGTTGCCTTTCTGCTGGTTTTTTTCCTTAAAGCTCTT